>PYSR01000065.1:0-175755 GCA_003049425.1 Magnaporthiopsis incrustans
CGATCCCTTATAAGGGCCACGCACGGTTGTAGTCCCAGCTACAACAACGTTCCTCTTTTGCCTTGGTGTAACGGGTACAACGCTGGCCTCGTCCCGTGACAGAGTCGTTATTATTTTTATAAAGCCCCAATCGCTGCTAAACGTTCTAGGGGGCTTCCTCCGGCGGTACCACAGATCTAGAGCGGCGGCGTTCCCGCGACGGTGCTGGGCCTGTAGTCGAAGTCGGCAACACAGCAGGACGACCAGAGACCGCCGGTGGGCGAGCTTGACGATATTCTTCGCAAGGAGCTCAACACTTCGACTCCGTCTTTCTCGTCCTCGACGCCCTGGACGAAGTGCCCAGTGCGGAGACCCGGTCGGAAATCACCAAGATCATACACGGCTACCGGTCGCGTGTCAAGGTCATGGTATTCTCGCGGCGTGTCGAGTACATACGCGAAGGACTAGAGGGCACAGTCTCTGCTCCTGTGACAGAAAGAACAGTCCAGCCGACCGAGACTTGAGATGATACATTACGAACCACTGCCCACCGAGATTCGCAACTACGCGGTCTGGAGAATCAACAAATGTAGCAGCATCAACGACCTCGTCCGGGACAATGACGATTTGAGAGCATCTCTCGTCGAAGCGGTTACCGAAAAATCGCAACAAATGTTGGTCTCTCCCTTTTTCTTCTCCTCTCCTCTTTGAATCTCCGCGTTGTCTATGGGCCCTTCGGCCTCTTTAGCCCATTCTGCTACGCTCTAACATTACGTACCTGGTATCCAACCACAACTTTTTGCTCGCCCGACTCCACATAGGCCTTCTATCCGAATGTCTGACGCTTCGTGAGCTCAAGGAGACAAAAGAGGGCCTCACCGGCAGTCTCGACAAGACATACGAAGAAGCGCTGCAGCGTATGGAGCAGTCCCTCGGCGAGAGGAGGTGGAAAGCCGTCAGGAGGCTTCTGCAGTGGGTCGCCTGGGCGGCGCGGCCGCTGAATTTCGGCGAGCTGGAGCATGCCATGGCCGCCCGAGATGGAGTCGACTCCATCGACCCCGACGACATCTTGTCCATACAACGCATCGTCTCTTGGAGCGGGGGGCTGCTCTTTATCGACGACGAGAGCCTCGTGCGCGTGATCCATCCGACAACAAACCGCTTCTTCTCGCAGAGAGGGCATGAGCTCTTTGCTGACGGCGACGCGACAATCGCCCACGCCTGTATTCATTACCTCCAGATGGGGTGCATCCAAAAGCGAGTGATGGAGCAGTTTGGGGCCAAGTGGACAGATGCTCGCCCTGAATATCGGAAAATCTGCCACAAAAATCCTTTCCTCAAGTACGCAACCGGTTTCATGGCGGTCCATATCCAACGAAGCCCGCCGAAAGACGACGACACGCGAGCAGCGGCATTTCTGCTCTCGGATGCGAGAAGGGTCTTGTCCCAGGGGCTGTACTTTATCAACCGGATCTGGTCGCTCCAGGATGACGTTGCCGCTCTGCATGTCGCAGCACACTTGAGCTTGATAGAGGTCGTCTCGCAGCTGCTGGCGAAAGGCGAGTCCATAGATTCCCAGGAGCATCTCGGAAGGACGCCTCTCATGTGCGCCCTAGACTCGCCACCAGAGTTTCGCACAAACAGAACAGCCACGGTGGAGCGTCTCCTATCCGCCGGCGCTGATGTGAGCATTGTCTGCAGCCGCGGATCCACGGCATTGTCCCGAGCCATGATGCGGCGGGAGGATGAACTCGTCGAGCGCCTCCTGCAGCTGCCTGACGTGGGCATCAATACCGTGCCAGAGGCCTCGATCCCCGCTCTTTCCTTCGCCATCCGCAAGTGCAGCAAGTCCGTCACGGACAAGATACTTGCCAGGCCCGACATCGGTGTCAACCTGCGGGATCTCAGAGATGGCTCCACGGCACTGCACCATGCTATCATCAAGAAGGATCTAGACATGCTAGAGACCTTGATTTCTAGAGAAGAGCTTGCGATGGATACTGTCGACGAAGATGACGGTCAGACACCGCTCTTCCTAGATGCGGATGTCGGATTCGCCCGATGTGTCGAGGTGCTCATCGACCAGGGTGCCAATATCTACCACTTGGATCGTCGACAAGGCACTGCCGTCATGCGCGCCGCCAGCACTAACCGCGCAGACGTAGTCCGCTTCATGATGAGCCGCGGGGCCGACATACATCAACGCGACCGCCTCGGGCGGACAGCCCTACACTTGGTTTCCGTCAACAACGCCTGGGCCGCACTCGAGGTTCTCTTGTCGAGCAGGGATGTTGACGTGGACTGCCAGGACGAACATGGGGAAACGGCCCTCCACGGCGCCTGCAAATCCTCCGACGCGACGGGGGCCAAGATGCTGGTCGCGGCCGGAGCTCGGTGCGACATCCGGGACTCCCAAGGACTGACGCCGGTAGACGTCGCCGCCAGCAACGGGAGAGACGAGGTGCTCGAGGTCCTCAGAGCAGCACCAAGCGCCAACACCCACGGCAGGGACACGACACCAGCCTGCGCGAGCATGGAATCCTTGTGCGAGGCGGCCAGGTCGGACCCGCTCGAGACGCTACGCGAGAGGATAGCGACCGCCGCCAGCGCCGACGAGATCGACAGGCCCGACACGCCATACAGCGGCACGCCTCTGGCGGTCGCCTGCGAGTTCGCCAGCGCCGGCGTCGCGGCGATGCTTCTGGACGCCGGCGCGGACCCGGACAGGGCAGACGGCTTCAACCGCACGCCGTGCTTGCGCACCCTCACGCGCGGCTCCATCGCCTGCCTCGAGGCGCTCCTGTTACGCGGCGCCAACTTCGGCCATCTCCTGCCGGGAGAAGACCACCCGCTCCGGGTCCGCGCCATGCGCAGAGGGGACCGGCAGCACGTCATACTCTGGCTGCTCCGGCACGGCGGCGCCCAGGTCGTCCGGTACGGGAAAGACAACAACCCCCGAGCCTGGGGCTGGGCCCGGGACCTGCAGCAAGCCCTCGTGTGCGCCATCCGCAGCGACGACGAGGTCGCAGCCAGGCGCCTAGTCGAGGCCAGAGCCCCGCTCGACGGCATTCAGCACGAGGGGTATCCAGCAGCAGGAGCGACAGCAGCAGAGCTTGCCCGGCGGCTGGGAGCCGAGGCCGTTACCGGTTACCTCGCCGGGCTGCCGGAGCCCGCGCAAGGGCAAGGAGGAGACCCTGTCGGACGTGCCGCTGCGGTCAGGGAGATGCTGGACGGGCCGGAGCCACTACTCGGCCACCGGACCACGCCGGGGCTGGCAGACTTGCGGCGCATGCTCCCCGTGGCTCTCTTTTTGCTCCTGCTTGCGGTGCTGGAAGCAAGCCGCTCTGCCTCGGCTACCAGGTGGCACCAACTGCGGCGGGCAGGGCTTCCAGACCAGTAAAGCCTGCGATTAGAAGAAGCTGATATGAGTCCGGTTATCCGGATTTACCTCAGGCACATTTCCTGTTGTAACATCCCTTGCTTTGTTTTAAATGCACTCTCGTTTTTTAGGAGTAGATTCTCTGCTAGGCACGGACATTTCCAAAGAAGCGAACTGATATACGGATATTTGCACCGCTCAACGGTCCCAGACGGAAAAAGAAAGGAATAAGTAAAGGGTTAATAAGCAATGGCTAGTAGGAGCCGAATGATGTTATTTTGTTAAATAGAGAGATGGGGGAAAGGACTGCCGTCGTTATGGGAGTCGCCCTCAGTTCTATAAGACCAAAACGGATCAGGGATAACCCCTGAGCCTTCGACCCGTGGGTTGGTTTGGAACAGCTCGTTCGCAAAGACCAAGATCTTTGCACCTCGGATTATTTGGCTATTTTAAACGTGAATAACGTGAATTTTAACAATCGAAGCGAATTTTTATTCAAAAAAAAATTAGAATAAAAAAAAAACAAAAACAAAAATCGGGCGGAGCATGGCTGGCCTGGCCTCGACATCCTATGCCCGCTAGCCTTCAACCAGCTCGTCCCCAAGGCCCAAGATCTCCGCACCTCGTATTCTTTGGCCGTCCTAAACTCGAACGTTGGGAGACGGCAGAACCTGAAGCGGACAAGGCGGGCATAGGAAAATGAGAAACGAGAAACGATTCTTTCTCCCATTCTTTCCTATCACTCTCCCTATCTTACTCCAATGTTTGTTACGACCGGACAAGCACAAATCGGACTTAGGCCTAAACATTAATACATGCATGGGGATGCCGAACTTTTCCTTCACCACATTTTCGCGGGAATTTTCAATTTCGGGTACTGCCCTAGTTTTCATTGCGTTCGTGTCTCGTCATGTTCATACCCCTACCCACGCCCATAGCCCATTGCATTCCTCCTCCCATGATCTATTTCCCCAAACTCAGATCAGGATGCTGACGGCGTTCCAGCTCGGGCTGAGCACATCGTACACGATGGTGCCGTGGTCGTCCGTGTCCTCGCCGAACTTCCTAAACTCCTGCTCGCTCTCGGCCAGGGACTTGTAGAACAGGGCGGCGGCGTCGGCGATGGCCTTGTCCTTCGGGTCCGTCTTGAGCTTGTACACGTGGTACTTTGAGGCGGCGTAGATGATGAGCGACTCCTTGTCGCCCGGCTTGGCCGAAAGCAGGTAGGGGATGTGCGAGGCCATGAGCCAGTCGTGCGTGTGGTTCATGGGCAGGGCCGCCACCAGCTCCTTCTCGCCGTACCGCGCCAGCTCGGCGCGCGACCGCGGCGGCGCGCGG
Organism: Magnaporthiopsis incrustans; assembly: GCA_003049425.1. Classification (NCBI taxonomy): domain Eukaryota; kingdom Fungi; phylum Ascomycota; class Sordariomycetes; order Magnaporthales; family Magnaporthaceae; genus Magnaporthiopsis; species Magnaporthiopsis incrustans. The sequence continues at coordinate 4,697 of PYSR01000065.1, forward strand.
AACAGGGCCGGGGGCTTGTTGATGACGAAGGCCTGGTAGAAGTTTTGCAGGTAGTTGACCGACGTGTGCTGCGGCGACGCGATGTGGATGCACATGGTGACGGCGTCGACGAGCGCGTCGAAGGTCTTGAGCTCGGGGAAGGTGGTGATGCCGGCGCCGGAGCCGTCGGCCGCCGTCTGCGACCGCATCTCGCGCGACCAGTCCTGCACGTGCTGGTCGGCCTGCACCTGGGCGTCGCGGGACTCGGACCCCTCCGGGTAGGCCAGCTCCAGCATGTTGCTGACGTAGGCGCGCAGCTTGAACCACATGCTGTGGATGCAGCGGGCCCAGGCGTAGTTGTGGTACTTGTGGCCGTTGAGCCCGTCCGTGTCGGCGGGGAAGCCGCGGGCGGCGAGGTCGTTGGGCACGTACGAGCCCTTAAAGTCGAAGCTCCTGTACTCGCTCATGAGGTACTTGTAGATGTTCTTGGCCTCCATGCCCATCAGCGGCGCGATGACGAGCGGCACCAGCGTCGCCCGCGCCGCCGCGTTGAGTGACAGCGTCTTCTGCCAGTGCGGGTACAGCAGCTGGTACACGTCGTGGCTCTGCGGCAGCGTCCTGTTGGCCGCCACAATCACGCTCTCCTCGACCAGGTGCGTGCGGCAGAGGTGAACGGTGAGGTTGTGGCGGATCCAGTCGCTGGTCATGACGCAGGTTTTGGCTGTGTCGAAGAGAGGGAGGGTGATCAGTTACACAACAACCAGCCTCGCAAATATCTTCCCTCTGGTCTGGTCTACTTACCGTAACGCCAGGGCCAGTCCTCCTTTTGCTGACTGACATCCAGCTCCCTGTTGTAGATGACCACTGAGTCCTTGGCGCTTCCGCGCCAGTCGATGATGATGGCAAGCGGCTCCAGCTTGCCGTCGTCGGCCAGGTTGAGGAGGCACACCGAGGCGACGCTCCACCTCTTGTCCTGCTTCACGCCGCCCAGCATAGGCTCCGACGACATCTCGGCATTGTCGTCGTAGCCGGCGATCCTGCGGATGTAGCTGTAGTCCTGCACGTACAGCGAGTCGGCGCGCGCCTGGATCTTGGCCTTCATGCCCGCGTCCTTGGGGTCCGTGGCCGCGTCGACAAAGACCTGCACCCACTTGCCGGCCTTGGTGATGGTGGACGGGTCGCCGCCGGTGAAGAACTGCTGGGCGAAGCGGGCGTCCGAGTACCAGTCGGGCAGGTTGCCGATGTTCTTCAGGTCGAAGATGTCCTTCTGGTACCACAGCTTGTTGTGCTCCGCGTTGTTGTAGTTCTCAACGTCGGCTATCGTCTCGCCCTTGTCGGGACGGCCCATGCTGCCAAAGCGTAGGAAGGCCGCGGCGCCTGCGGCACCTTTGACGATGTCCTGTTCCAGGCCCTCGAGGAAGCTCTTGGGGACGACCGAGGGGAGGAGAGTGCTGAGCTGCGCAAGACGCATCTTGTTGAAGATCTCGCCGGAGCTCATGCTCAGGCTGAAGTTTTGTGCCGCGCCGCCTGGCTGGCCTGGATCCAAGGCCGCCTTGGCGCCGAGGTTGAGATGCGGAGGGTAGTTGTCCCTAGGGGGTGACACAAAATATCAGCCCATGTTCGAGAGGAGCCAAGCGCAGTTGTCCTACGTGTTGAGAAGGGAGTCCACTTACGCATCATCGACCGTCTGGTTTCCAGTCGTACTAGGCTGGTCCGCCGGCATGGTGAATTTGAAGAACTGACGCTTCTGTTCCAGGCTCAGCGGGGAGGGCACGGTGGGCTCAAAGTTGGCCGTGTCCATGAAGGAGGTGTACCTATCAGAGGAGAACAGCGCCGGTCAGCCCAGCAGGTCGCTTGTGAGACGGATCCGTCAACTCACTTCGTCTCGATGAGGTTGTACGCCTTGGTCAGCGCCAGCTGGGTGCCACGATACGTGCCGGTCTCGAGCCTCTTGATGGCGTCCTTGTCCTGGTGGGCCTTGTCCAGCATCGACTCGGGGTTGCTTCGGCTGGCTGCCTTCTCGTCCTCGGTGAGGCCGTTGTGGAACTTCTTGGGCAGCATGTTGTTGTTGATGAGCTCTGTGATGAAGACGCCCGAGTCGAAGAAGGGGATGGGGACCTTCTCGACGTCGGAGGGCCATTCACCCTCATCGGCCTCGACCGCCGGGTTGGGCATCACGACAGGCGCAAGGTCGGCGCCGCCGATGGCCATGCCGGGCGTGAGGATGAGAGGCTGAGCAAATGCCATCTTGTTCGGCCTTCAGGGGGTCAAGGAGGAAGAAGCGAGGATTTGAAGCGAACCAAGGCCTGACAAAAGGTCTCTCTGTGTGGAGGTGGAGGTGGTGGGAGTTTGTGAAGAAGGGGATGGTTGGGTTCTGTTAATGGACAGATGAGATGCCAGCCTGCCCCTTTTTATACCCGTCTGGACGTGGATGAAGGGAGACATATCTGGGCCAGACGCAGACATGTTCTCCAAATAAAAGCCTGCAAACTGCCAGACCGGGTTAGTCAGAGCGCCCAGGAATGGCTAAAGCTGTCATTTTTCCAAGACGCAGGAAACACGGGAGGATATATTGACAGGTCGGCGAAACCGATACAGGACATAAGCAAGTGGCCCTAGAGCGGCAATGGGCGTCCAATTAGCGTTGTCAACGGGTAGTGCTGGTGTTCATGTCGGCGCCTTGCCAGACTAGCGCGATTTAGTTACCTACGAGGCTAAAGCAGTCCCCAAGCTTGTGGTGCACACGCCCGCCCAACTGCTTGCGCGTCCCCAATTGCCCCAGCCTGACAGGCATTTAATCCCCCGCACCCCGACTTAATTTTCTGGGTGCGAACCGCCCGCCGCACCATCTGCAAAACGTCGGCATTTGCAAACCTGGGTGCGTCCCATCCCGACAGTCCGCAGGTTGGCAGTGTACGAGTCTGGGCCGGCTGAGGTCAAGCCTCTGGCCTGATGTTATCAAGCTAGCCTGTCCGGGGCGGTCCGGGCCAGCCTATAGGGCTCCGTCCATTTGACATGACAGAGCGCCAGGCTGCCAGAACGGGCCTTCATCCGGCGGGTCCTGCAGCCTGCATGCCGCCCGCGTGAATCCAGACCCCGACAGACCCGGAGACGCTCTGTTCAGAACGCCGGCCAAGCAGCACGAGGCTGCCTGTGGCAAGCTGAGCCTGCGGGGGCAGGGTCAGCCTCCGCTGGGCCGGCATGCCGCGTTCGGTCTGCCGAGAGGCTCCCGGCGTGAGCTGAAAGCTGATGTGAGCTCTTGGCCCCCACCTGCTCCGGTTCTAGGCTGCCCGCCACTCCGGAAAGGCCTCCTATCACGAACGCCGATAAAGCAGCTACCCTTACCGCCATTTCAATCAAAAAGAAGCACAAGTGATGTTGGATATGTATGAGCGAGTTCGGCTGATAGCCGTGATTGATCGAGCCTCGACCACTTACAGTCAAGAGCCTCTCCCATCTTCAGGCAGCCGCTATCAGGATCACCCCGCTGCCTTCGGGCGTATGTGCACCTATCTCCTCTCCCTGCGGTCCGATTCCGTTTTTATCATGCACAAGAAACAGGACAAAGTGCCGGGGACGAGACAGAAGCAAGTACAGCCGCGAACTCGCCGCCCGGGCGCTGCTCTCACCCTTGGCCGCCACTCCCGCCGCGTCCGGCATTGGCGGGTATCTTCTGCCGTGAAAAAAAAGACTCACGGTCTGGACGTGCCCAGGACGGAAAGCTACATACACCGGCATCGACACCCATCCGACCGCAGCAGCACACCCGTCGTCCCGCTCTCCGCTTTATTTTCCCTCAGGTCGGGCGAGTCCTGCCGACGGCGGGCCGGCATAGCTGAGCCGAGCCCTGTGATGTGATGTGATGTGATTTGATTTAATGTGATGACGTAGTCACACCGGGGAAGTCTCAGTGCCCGGCCCCGGGTTGGGTTTAGGGAGCGTCTTCCATGTTCCGCGGCGAGGGCTGTTGTGCGGATCGCCGAGAACGTTGAACACACACGCACACACACATTCAGCCCAACTAATCAACCCGGCTGAATGGGAAGCACCGAAACCGTGAAGCAACCGCTTGGGAAAACGCGAGTACGACCGAGGATCAACGAGGCAGAACCGGTGTTGTGTTACACTGCCGCATCTGGCGCACGCCAGCTACCAATGTCTCTCGACAGTGGCACCAAACCAAGCAGGTAGAGACACATCGGTTCACAGAAGAGCCGGGAAGCACCTACCTACTGGGTTAGATGGGTCGCCATCCCTACGATGCCCTCGGATACCAATCGGGCTGACTGGAAGCAAAAGAACGTCCCGCCTCAATAAAAACATAGCTGCTTCCCCGAAACCTATCGCATTCTCGATGTCCCCAGAGCCAGTAAGGCAACATGGGGACGGGGACATGTAAGTCGACCTATCGAAAAAAAAAAAAAAGTCCTTTCCTGTCCTGTCCTGGCGTCCACGCTGAAAATTGGTATCAAAGAAACCCAGAAGCCGAGACATGGAAGTTGTAAAGAAAAGGAGGGAAATGTCCGAGCCCAAATGAAATGGAGTGAGAAGGGACGATGATGCGTGAATGACGAGGCTAGTTCTAAGTCCGACGGAACATGCAAATTAAAGGTGAAGGCAGAAAAAAAAAAGAAGAGCAAGATATTTAGGCCCGCTTCCGAAAATTCTCCTCCCATCTGCATCCTTCAATCTTACTGCACCTGGGCAACAATCTCCTGCGCCCGCGAGAGCGACTCAACCATCTGTTGACATTCTTTCCTCCTGCGGATCGTGTAGTCGCTCTCCTTAAGAAGGTCGTCCGCCTGGTCGTTCTTGTACATGTTGGAAAGCAGCTCTCCGTGCATCTGGTCACGCGTAAACCTGTAGAGAATCAAAATTAGCAACGTCCCAGGGGGGGTTGCACCTTGGTGGGGCAGAGCAGTGACGTACTGGACAAGGTTAAGCATGATGGCCTTGGGGACCATATCGATCATGGTCCGCTTCACAATGTTGAAATAAGACGAAATAAGAAGCTCTGTTTGGCAGTTTGGTGCAAAGGTTAGACAAGACGTCATACGAAATGTCGAGACCGAAAGGCGTAAGGTCACGGGACATGGACTTACTGATAACTTCAACCTCCATAACCTCGCGGTCCGACAGCGTCCCCGACGCCTTGAGCGACGGCGGCGGCGGCTCCATGGCTGCCGCCTTCTTCTTGTTCTTGGCGGCAAAGAAGCTGCCGAAGAAGCCGCTGTTGCCTTCCAGGTTGGTGTCGGGAACACCCGGGCTGGCCGCCCGCGCGGGCGTCGTCGCGATCGGCTTGCCCGTCTTGGGGTCGACCTGCGTCACGGGCTTGGGGTTGAGGCGCTCGCTCACGATGGCCATGGCGCGGTGGCCGTTCAAAAAGTCCGGGTGGCCCGTGTTGATGTAGCAGACCTCCATGGCCACCAGGTCCTTGACCAGCTTGACCGTCGGCTCCATGGCCGTCTTGAAGAAGGCGACCACGACCTGGTGGAACTTCTCCTTGAGCTGCGGGTAGCGCCTGTAAAGCGCCTTGGAGAGCAGCTGCGTCAGGATGCGCACCAGCTCGTCGTACACGAGGGATATGCACTTGAGGCTGGGCTCCTCCAGCCGCGTGATCTGCTTCTTCACAATCGTCTCGAAGGCCTGGGTCCCCACAAACAGGGCGGGGGACGGACCCGAGGAGTTGTAGATGTAGGTGCGGATCTCCTGGTCCTTGACCACGTCGAAGGGGTCGATGGCCTTGACGCCGTTGGAGTACAGCTCGTGGAACACGAAGCTGATCCTGGCGCCGCCCGACAGCTCCATGCCCGAGATCTCGTTGTTGTTGCCGTCCAGCACGCCGTGCCACTCCTTGGTGAACTCGTTGATGACGTTGAAGATGATGTTGGTGCTGTTGCCCAGCATGGACGGGCCGAGGCTCTCGAGCTCGGCCGTGTATTTTTGCAGCGAGCTGGTGATGCGCGCCTTGATGTCGGGCAGCGTCTGCTTGATGTGCATCATCAGGATCAGGTTGAGCTTCCGGGCCAGGTACGGCGTGCCGCAGTACGAGCTCTTGTTCCGGTACGCCTTGTGGTTATCGAAGAAGTTCTTCTCGTTCTCGAGCGCCGCGGCGATGGGCTTCCGGTTGTCGATGTCGCGCTGGCCACGGTTCACCACGGGCACGTATCCCAGCCGCAGCGGGATGATGCGGCCCGCCAGGATGTCGACCACGTCGGTGCCCTCGTCCATCAGGTCGACCTTGGTCAGCACGCCGATGGTCCTCTGGCCCTCGGGGTCGACCTCGCGCGCGAGCTTGAGACCGTCCGAGTTGGCAAGGTCGCTGTTGGCCGGCGTCACGGCCAGGATGATGGCGTTCGGCTTGGAGATGTACTTGTTGACCATGTCCCGGATCTGCTTCTCGATGTCCCTCGGCTGGTCGCCGACGGGCACCTTGGTGAGACCGGGCAGGTCGACGAGCGTCAGGGTCAGGACGTTGGGCGAGTATATGCGCAGGTTGATGGGCGCGGGCGAGATGCCGGCGTTGCGGCCGACCTTGGCCTCGGTCTCTCGCGTGATCTCGTCCCGGATCTTGTTGAAGTCGTAGAACTTCTGGCCTGGGATGTGGAGGAACTCGCCCCATTCGTCCGGGTTGGCATGCTTGTCGGTTCCCGTGGGCATCTCGTCGGCGCCATTTGCTTGGTTGGTCCCGGCCGGCCGGTTGTGTAGTTGGAGCACGAGCGGACGTCGGGTCACGATGCCGGAACCTCGAGGCAGGCTGTGGGCGGGCGGAAGGAGGCGGCAGGTTAGCATGGGGGAGGGGGCGGGCGGCGGTAAGACCACATGGTCCACAGGAGGATAGCGCGGGCAGCTCACAAATCTCTCCCCACGATGTTCTCCAGCACCGAACTCTTTCCACTGGACTGACTGCCCACAACGACGATCTGCGGGAGGTCGATAGGGTTTGTGACACCGACGGTCGCGAAGACGTCCTGCAGCTTGTTGACGAGTCTGTCGGCATTCAGTCAGCTGGCAGCCCGCCCACGATCTCGTCCCGAGAGCTAGGTAGGGTAGCGGCGTACGTGATGAGGGCAGGATCGGAGATGCCTCCCGGCGTGCTGAGCGAAGGCTGTTGAGCCGTCATGGTTCCGAGTTGCGCAGTCTCTCGCTGTCGTGTGCGTGGTGAACGGCAGTTTGCGTCTGCTTGTTTTTTTTTTTTCTTTCTTCCCTTGTATTTGTTGCGCCCCGCGGCCCGTTGCGGTGTTTGGCTGTGTATCTAGTTCCCGCCGATCACTTCACTTTGAGCGCGGTATGCCTGGTGTTTATGTATGGTGGGAGAGGCCGATGGAGGTGGGAGGTGTAGCTACGGTAAGGCAAGGTGGACGGACGGTGGGTGAAAGCGGCGGTGGCCGTGCTTTGTCTTTGGGCTGCAAGTCAAGGGTCTGGTGCCAGCGACAAGGGGGCGGTCGGCTGCCGGCGGTCCACTTTGGGCCCCATCTGGGCTGGGTTGGGTCTGCTCGTGGGGCTTTTCCACGTCCAAAACTGACGCAGCTGCGGAATTTTGGGGGCCAGCTGTGGGATGTTGGTGGTTGCCTAGGTCGGTCGTCCATCTATCTCTTGGGCAAATTCAATACCAGTTCTTAACAGGGCTTCTTTTTTGTCTGCCGGGTACAGCTGCAGTAATTCCAGGGTGGCGGGACGTGCTGCATGTGCCTTGCCTTCCGCACACGACTGTTGGTTATGAGCCACATTCAAGGTGTGGCGGTGGCCGCAGCCAATGATGTCTTCCCCTAAGGAGGCTGCCTAAAAGCTTGTCGCGTCCTCGTCTCAGGGGTCTTCGTCATGTCCAACGCGGCACATTCCATTTCCCACACCCAAGTGCAAACTCCTCCGCCCGTCCGTGGGGTGTGTTTGGGCACGCCTCCTTGTTTATTTTGCCATAAAGCATCGCAATATGCCACAAACGTCTAAGAAATAACTAGTGGTTGGATAACAAGGCGGGCGAGTGCCTCTGTAGTATACTGCTCTATAAAATGCATGATAGTCGGCGAGCCGCTTGCCACATGATATCCTTGGCCTGCGCAGCCGCAGTACTTCTAGTCATTGTGCGCGGAAGTAGGGGGGGAGGGGGTTAGGTTGAAGTTGCAGGTGAGAAAATGAAAACAGTTCAATCGATTCCCTTCTCTCCTGACGGTCTTAAAACCTTGTCTCAAAACGCCCCAGGCCCCATTCGCCCCTCCTTGCCCATCGATATACAAGTACACTGCGGGAACACGCACGGCCACGGCGATGCCCTTCAGACATCTCCGTCCTTGGAAGCAATAGGTTGGTGGGTATGGTGAGGTGGCCTTTGCCCTTGCGGGTTGTAGTGCCATATGTTCGTTCGAAGACCTGCTGGTCAAGAAGGGGTAGTAGGAACGGGGTGGGCGAGCGTTGGATTTTCGTGGATGAAAGATGTGGAATGAGGTTCTGCCGCCACTTCCAAGTGGCGCCACTGGTGCGTGCGGCGAAGGCATCGTGGTGAAAGCATCCATTAGTTTGCGTAGTGCTCGGTTATGTGTGCTTGCTCGTGCCGGTAACGTGATATCCAGCTGTTCTCGCTTTGGAACGTCATGCAGACTCGTCCGGCCCCATCGGGCACTCCCTTGACGGGCTGATTCGTCCCGAGATGCTGTCAAGCAGGGTCGCGGGAAGCACCGTTGGATGAGGAGGTAGGTTTGGGCGCGTATTGCATGCTGCACCGATGGTCCGAGTTTGACCAGCTACAGGAACAATTCTAGTCAGTCAAGGCCTTGGTTCGCGTTTCCGTGTTCGCTCGTGTAGAATCATCTCACATCTTGATCTTCCCGTCATCGCCGCCCGAGGCGAACATGCACGGGTCCGTTGGATTCCAACACACAGCATTGCAGCGCGGCGTATGAGCCTCTAGCTTTGAGACTAGATGGCCCGTGGCCTTGTGCCAGATGGCCAGCTTCCCGTCTGAGATTGGAAGGCGATGAGTTAGCGGCGTTGCCGGTGGTAAAAAAAAAGAAAATGGCTTGGGAACGAAAAGGAGGTATCGAGCCGCATAAGGGTGCGTACCTTCACTTCCACTAATCACGAAGCTCTCATTGGCACCGCCGAAGCCGTTCCGAACGATGAAATCGCCGCCAGTACAGCCTGTGTACCTCTGAACCGGGCTGCCCCGGGATATCAGGTCGTAGAGCTGCACTACACCATCCTTGTGACTAACGAGCAGGAGCCGTGAGTCCTGGCTGATGCTGATTGACGTCGGCTGGACCTTGAACTCCCACTCATACTCGGGTTCCCTTGTCAGCATGTTGTAGATGTGGATCTTGTACTGTGAGTCCTTGGCCACGAGCCAGCGCCCATCCAGCGACATGACCAAGTCTTCGGTCCGGTGTTTGCGCGTGTACGTGTAGACGCACTCGCCCTCGAGGTTCCACTGGCAAAGGGGCCGCTCCTTATCGAAGGACCCGATTATCATCGTTTGGCCATCCGTCGACCAGACACAGCTGCTGACCGGCTCGTTAAACTGCGGCAGCGTCTTGATAAGTGACCCGTTCTGGTGAGAGTTGTCAGTAGACTGATTGGCCAAGACAGGCCACATTCGGGGAGAGGGCTCGGGCTGGGGGCCTTCTTGTGCTGGCCCTGGAAGCGTCAGGAATCCGACCACTCACCTCTGTGTCCCATATGCGGGCATAATGGTCCCTTCCACACGTGACCATCATGGTGTCGTCTGGACTCCATGCAAAGTTCCCCACGCCGTGTCCGTGGCCCTCCAGCTTGAGCCGCATCTCAAATGTCGAAACGTCCCAGAGAATGACCGAGTCGTCTAACCCCGAGCTCGCCAGCTGTGTCCCGTCGTGCGAGAACAGGAGCTGCCATATTTCGCCTCTGCTCCGGTCAAGCTCCCTGACCACCTCGGTTGGGAATCTCGACTTCTCACAGTAGTGGTCCGAGTACAGAGTGGGCGAGCTCGCTGTCGTGTGATACAGACAGTTCAGTATCTGACCGTCTTTCACTTGTTGCAAAAGGACCGCAAGGCGGTGCTCAGGCAGCATGACGGCAGGTGATATGCAGTCTAAATTATTGGGTCAGCAACGCAGAAGACAAGTCCAGGCTTCAAAGTAAAGAAGAGCGTCTTACGGGAAAGCTCGGTAAGCAGAATCTCCCTCGAATGACCATGGGCGCCATCCCACTCGGCTTTGAGCTTTAGATCCTCGGGTGATTGGCACATGAGAAGGCTAGAGAGAAAGTGAAGTTTCGAAGTGTCCTGGTAGAGTGGCGTAAGCTCGTTACGCAGGACCATGAGCGCGCGGCCTGTTTCCCGCTGCTCCAGAAGCTCCAGAAACTTTTGTTGCCTCAGCCAGAACCGCATGACGTTCCTGTCCGCTCCAGGCGCCAAGACGAGACCGTTCCCTTGGTGAGTTGGTTGGCCGTTGCCGCCAGACGACGTGGCGGTGGCGGCGCCAAAAAGGAGTTGCTCCGCCTCCGACCACGAACCCCGGAGCACGGCAGAACGGAACTCGGCCACGGTCTGGCCCTCGAGGCTGTAGCCGCTGTCTCGGCTCACGCTCTTGGCGGCATCGTGATAGCCCATGTCTTCCAGGGCCTGGATCAGGATGCGCGTGACCTCCTCCCGATCGTGGCCAAAATAGGTGCCGCCCCGGCTGGGCGACTTGGCGACCTCCTTCCCATTCTGCGACAACGCCGTCCCGCCACCGACAACCTCCTTGTGAGCGCCATTCGAGTGCCCGTCAGCTTTGGCCAGGCTCCTAGAGCCGTTGCGGGAGGTGCCGTTCGAGTTTGAGATTCCATCGCCGTCCGCCAGCATGCTGTCGCGTCGTCTGCGCTTCCCAAAGCGCCGCTCTGATGCCGATCCTATGGGAGCAGAGGGGCCCGGAGCCGCGTCCGAGTTTGGGCTGTCGTCGAGATCTTGTTGGTCGTCGTCCTCGTAATCGGAAGACTGCCTGCGTCTTCGTCCGAGCACCTGAGATCCAGGCCGGGCGAGGGCCGACGGGTGCTGCTGCGATGGTTCCGACGGAGGATGGGGAGATGCCGTTGGCGGGTTGCGAGATTGGGACAGGTTGGCGGTGTCGGTTGGCGTGAGGGCGGGAGTCGAGGAGGAGGTCGCCGTGACGGAGGGCGTGGGGGCAGACAGGTTTGTGCTGGAAGAAGGGTCGAGGGTCTGCGGGGTGGCCGGGTGGTCGGAGGCGTACGGGTTTATGGGATGGTCTGGACGGGGGTTTTGGTCTGCCACTTCGACTTCTTGTGTGCGGGGACGAGGCGCCCGCAGAGGATCCAGGGTGATGTGGTGGTTGGAGGGGCAGGTGGGAGTAGTCGATAGAGGGGGCAGGCGGGCACGGCAGGCAGGCTAGCTGGCTGGCTGGGAGGCTGGGCTGGCTTCGTGAGACGGGAGCGGGCCAGACGGGCAGGAGCAAAGCGTGCAGTTGCAGACGTCCGTGGGAGAGAGGCTAGACGGTTGACGGGGCCCCGACGTCTCGAGTCGGCTGACGGTCATGGGATCGCCGGGCGGTCACGACGGATAGTTGGCGGATGGCAGCAGATGACGGAGTTGGCGGAAGAGACAGAGAGGTGGAGCCGAGGATGCGGGCAGGCGTTCTCCGACGGCAGTTTGATGGCGTGCTCTTGCCTCGCGATGGGGCGCCAGGGACCGTTCGGCAGGAGAGCTATGCGCAGAGGCTGGACTGCCTGCGCCGCGGAACTGTGAGAGAGATAGGACGTCAAATGCTGAGGTTGGGTTCGGGTTGAGGCGCACCTGCAAGGCCGGAGAGAGCCAGTGTGGAGCTCTAGCTCAGGCATATCCCAGGTGCGCTCCACTGCGGAGGCCACTGCAAAAGTGGTACGTACAGCACATTCAATGCACAGCACTGCACGTTGAGCACAGGCCCTGCATTCCCATCACAGCCTTGGATGGTCTGTGGCCGAAGGATTGGACGGTGCCTTTCTGGCTTCCGGGCAAGAAAACGTGGTGAGATCACGGGTCACGTTGGGCCGGGAGAAATGTTCGTCACCACCACTTAGCGGCCACGTATTGGCCCAGCTGCGGTCGCCACGCTTGGTGAATTGGGCCTGAGTCTCATCATCGATTCATGACTCCCAATCGGCCGTCAGCAGCCACCAGTCGGCGCGCTCTGAGTGAATGCAGGTCGACGCTCATTGGAAGGATGCGACCAGCAATTGGGGCTGCCGCCACAGACAACAGCTGCATGCACAAAGACCGCATGCATCCTTGCCCCTGAGTTTGTCATCAACCTACGTATGTGATTGCTTTCTGTTCATTCTCCTGTCACAAACTGCACCAGCCACAAGTTCGAAAGTTCATGGAAGTTTAATGATATTGTGCAGTGCGTGAATGCCATCTGGCCAAGCCATCATCTGCTCCACGTCACCCAACGTGAAGGAAACACGAATGGCATGCACATGAACGGCATGCACATGGCAAAGACCCAGGTCAGCCCCTGCCAGGTGCATTCGTGAAAAGGGTGGCACCTAAGCGGGGGTGGCATGCAAGCGAAGCTTCCCGTTTCCAGAGTATTATCGTCCATCAATTGTTTGGTGCACCGTATTGCAGGCGCTGTCGGGCGGGCCAGACACGTTCGTTTCACGAGCCTTCGGACGGTGAAACCGTGCGGGGGTGCCCTCATGCAGCTACCCTTAAAGAAGCGAGAAGGGAAGGCGACGACGGGCTCTGACAACGGCCACATGGCCGCCGGCCCATGACCGCGTGCTGGGATCCATTGAAATAACTCTCGACCATGCCTTCATTGAACCTTGAGCAGGTGCGCAGTGGCCGCGGTGCTACGTGCGGACGAGGACAGGCTTCTTGGCTGGGGCGCCCAATAAGCCATCCATGGAGACCCCTGATATCCCGCTCGGCCACCTGAGACCAGCAGGGTACAGACAAACAGGCCCCTCGGCCGTTCGCCTGGTGCGGCTCAAACCTGCCAGGAACCAGACAGATTGTCTGCCGTTCGCCGCGGCCTTAGTACAGCGCATATTAATTACCAGCAGGCTAACCTTACCGGCAAAGACGTTGGCTGTTCGGCTGCTATTTCCTGCGTCGAGAAATCCGGTTTGCAGACTCACCGCCCAGCCCTGTTTACAGCCTCGGTTCCCGTTCCGACAGGACCCAGATTCGAATTAGTCGCCTCCTCCAGCTGGCATTGGATGGCGGTGGTCTTTGAGACAGCCAAACTACCAGTCTGGCCACCCAGCCGCCTGGGCCCATTGCCCTCGGAGCGAATATCGGTCGAATATCTTGAATAAGAGAGAGAGAGAGAAAGAGAGAGAGAAGAGAAAAAAAAAAAGGAAAGGAAAAAAAGGAAAGGAAAAAAAGTGAGAAAAAAGCGAAGCAGTCTGGTGGCTCGCAGCAACACAGCAATAACAGGAGCAAAGATGGGGGAGGAACTCCCGTTCCAGGCCGCTCCCGAACGCAGCTCGACGGGCTATAGCCCTCGAGCACACGCAAATAGAGAAAAGTGCAGCCAGCTGGCGACCGAGTTCTTCAAAAACGGCGTCGCAAGAGCCCGAGAACGCCACCTGAGGTTCGTTGGCCCAGCCCTGCGCCGCTCCACCGCCTCCCCCGGTCTGGACTCTCGATGCTGCAGCCCGATCGTTTTCCTTGCCCCAAACCCCCAATAAACCACCCACCCCACAGCCCACAGTGACAAGCGTGCATATGACTGTCGCTGGTGCACTGGGTCTCGGTATATTAACTTGGGCTAACGACCACTGCTACAGACAAGAACGGCTGAACCAGCAACTAGCCAATGCAGAGGGATCACCTCAAAAGCAATCCCAGCTCTGGGTAAGCCGACTTCCAGCAGCTGGAATGGTCCTTGCAAAAACGGCCGCGACAACCACACAGCATAAAATTGCCAGACTGACATTCTCCATGTAAATAACAAAGTCCAACGCCGGGAAGCTCGAGGCACAATACCTACGCTTCCTGAGGACGCCCAACACGACCAAGGACTATGAGACGGTCAAGCTCATCGGCAAAGGGGCGTTTGGGGAGGTGAAGCTGGTGCGGCGCAAGCAGACGGGCAAGGTCTACGCGCTCAAGTCCCTGCTCAAGAGCCAGACGGTCATGCAGCTGCAGGAGGCGCGGGTGCGCGCCGAGCGGGACATCCTGGTCGAGTCCAACAGCCCGTGGGTGGTGAAGCTGTACATGACGTTCCAGGACGCGTCGTTCCTGTACATGCTCATGGAGTTCCTCCCTGGCGGCGACCTGATGACGATGCTGATAAAGTACGAGGTCTTCACCGAGGACATCACGCGCTTCTACGTCGCCGAGATGGTCATGGCCATCGAGGCCGTGCACGACCTCGGCTTCATCCACCGCGACATCAAGCCCGACAACATCCTGCTGGACCGCGGCGGCCACGTCAAGCTGACCGACTTTGGCCTGTCGACCGGCTTCCGCAAGACGCACGACAGCAGCTACTACCGCCAGCTGCTCAAGACGGCGACGGCGGGCATGGCGGCCGAGGATAGTAGCGGCGGCGGCGGCGGCGGCGAAGCACAAGAGCAGACCCCTCAAAGGCGCGAGTCGGTCAACCTGGACCAGATCAACATGACGGTCAGCAACCGCGGGCAGATCAACGAGTGGCGACGCTCCCGCCGCGCCATGGCCTACTCGGCCGTCGGCACGCCCGACTACATCGCGCCCGAGCTCATCCGGGGCGCGGGATACACGCGGTCCATCGACTGGTGGTCGCTAGGCGCCATCATGTACGAGAGCCTGATCGGGTGGGCGCCTTTCGCCTCCGAGGTGGCGCGCGACACCTACGTCAAGATCTCCAACTGGCCGCAGTATCTCTACTTTCCCGACGACGTCCAGATGAGCCGCAGCGCCGAGAATCTGATACGGAGGTATGCCTGCCTCCCTCTACGGATATCTGGACGAGATGTCGCGGCTGGTAAATCCGAGCATCATGACTAACAAGCAGCCGAACAACCCACGTGCAGCCTCATGTGCGAGCCAGCCGACCGGCTCGGGCGGGACGGCGCGGCCGACATCAAGAAGCACGCCTTCTTCGCCGGCGTCGACTTTGAGGCCCTGCGACGGATCGCCGCCCCGTTCAAGCCCCACCTGACCTCGGAGACGGACACGGCGCACTTCCCGTCCGAGGAGGAGCTCGCGCTCAACGCGCTCAACCTGACCAGCAGCGGCGCGCATTCGGCGGCGGCGGCAGCAGCAGCAGCAGCAGCAGCGAGCGGTGGCGACGGCGGGGACCAGTCCAGCGTGATTGCGGACGCGCCCGAGATGACGCTGCCGTTTATCGGGTACACTTTCAAGCGGTTTGAGGACCATCTGGGAGGCATGTAGATACTGAATGTGTCTGTGTGAGTATATCTCAATGTCAGGATCGGGTTCGGGCGCAGGATACGCCCAGCTTACTTGGTCGGTTTCATTTCTTGCCGTCATCTCTCGATATTCGAAACTTTGTAGCAAGCAGGACTCGGCCTTGAGGCGTACCCCCCGGTGTCTACCTAGATAGACAGGTAGGTAGAGACCGGGACCAACTTGGGAAACGCATTTCATTGGGAAGCATCTCGTCATTTTAGCTCTCCGGAAACTTAACCCCTTCTTTTTCTTCTTCTTTTTTTCTTCTAGTTTGTAACAACAAGTGCCATCCTACGAGTTTTATTTTACCTTTCGCAGGAAAAAAAAACAGCTCCGTGCTTTGATGTGGTAGGTATAAAAAGGAAACTTCCTTCCCGGATCCCAAATTCTCTCTATAGGAAACAAAGGCGGGATCCCCGAACCCGACGTCTTCGAGGAGCATGTGACAAGACCAATTTGATTTCGTGCCATGCATCCATCCATGGCCAGGGCTAGGCACCCCGACGGCTTTTATCAATCTGATTTCACCACTTTTTAGCTAAGCCGCCAGTGGCGGGCCCCGGAATTAGGCCGTGGTTAGCACCTGTGGTCCAGTCGGAGGCGGAACTCCTATTCTCTTCTCTATACACATGGATGGGAAAGAAAGCTGCATTCCCCGGCTCTTGATCACATACAAAATCCAGTTACAGGGCCAAACGCGGGAATTGAGCCATGGCAACACCTATGTACCAAAAGTGGGCCAGACGTCCCTCCGAAGCACAATGAGTAGTTGGAGGGCACCCCGCAGTCATATCCATAACCCCGCACAAAGCGGCAGGGGGCACCCTGCTTCCTAAAGCATTTCTTGAGCCCAAGAGACTATCCGCAGCACAGAAGACCTTCCCTTCCAAGCCGTCGCTTCTAGCAGACGCCTTGTTGCAAAGATGGAGCAACCGGAAACGGCCGACGTGGTGCGAGAATTGCACGATGATCTCAAGCGGAAATATCGTATGCATGCCGACAAGATCGAGACAATATGGCGGACATTCGACAGGGCTCAACGGGAACGCTGTATTAAGGCCGGTGCGAGGGACGGCGACGTGTTGGCTCACCCTCTGGACCAATCTCTTGGGAATGTATGCAACTTCATCCCGGAGTGGAATCTGAGGGACTTGGCGAAACCTGGATCGGACTTCCTTCTGGACCATCTCAAGCACCGGTCTACGACGTCTCTCTGCTAGCAATACTGTAAAGGTGTCGCGGATGGACCGGGCGACCACCAAGTCATCAGCGAAATGATGCGCACGAGAGGCCTCCCTCATCCAGCCCTTCAAGGATTGTTACACCACCGTTTTGGGCGGCGAAGAATACGGCTTTTCTTTCGAGATCCTAAAAGACCGCAACGAAATCCTGGCTGGGCTCGCAACCGGCATTCAGGCGGGCCTCATCATCCCTCAGGCAACTGGAGACCTGGTCCTGCAGAGACAATTCTACCTGTTGCAGTCGCTTGCCATAGTTACCGACGACATCCTGGAAGAAGGCTCGAAGACCAGAGCTAAAAACGTACCGCCAAGGAAGCCCGACATGGCGGCCACAGCTGCCCTCGCCAAGATGTCAATTCGGCCATCACCCCCGACGAAGCTTGAGCTGCCAGACCTTGTCGCCAGCGCTCGGGACCAGCGAACTTCTTTTGAAGAATACCTTCGTCTCCTGTCTGCCGAGCCAGTCGTCCTCGCTCGTATCGTCAACACTTGGTTTTACAGCCGACCGGAGCTCGTGCCCGACGAGAAGGGGCGTGTCCTACCGGTTCATACGGACAAGTACATCAGCGCTGCGGTGTTCGACGCGGTTCACAGTCTCGTCACAGGTGCCGCTATCTGGACATATATCGGCCGTCTGTTCGATCTCCTCGGCGACCCGAACATCCACAAGATTTACCGCGCCGTCGTACTTCAGGAGGTTTCCAACATCTGCCACTTGGAGTATGATCGAGCCCGGTAACTTCTCAAGCGGAACGTCTAGTCCCGCATCGGTGCCAAGTGGTTTAAACGGAGCTCCAACGCGTACGATAAGGCCGGCAACGCCCGTGTCAACATGAAGGGCTCCCCGGACGAGCTGGCCCGCGCTGATCCACAACTCCATTACCTACTCCGCCTCTGTCAGGACGGA
Source organism: Magnaporthiopsis incrustans (assembly GCA_003049425.1). Taxonomy (NCBI): domain Eukaryota; kingdom Fungi; phylum Ascomycota; class Sordariomycetes; order Magnaporthales; family Magnaporthaceae; genus Magnaporthiopsis; species Magnaporthiopsis incrustans. The sequence goes on from PYSR01000065.1 coordinate 22,179, forward strand.
ACCGATCCTAGCAAAGCGGTCAACTGGATCAAAAGGCTGACCGAGTTGCACGAAACCCACCCAGAACAGCGGGAGAGACTGTCCGACAGAGAAGCCAGCGCTCTTTCCGATCTCGCCGCCATTACCGGGTCCGTCTGGGAGGCCTCGCCAGCCATCTCGATGCCCCCTCTGTCACGCAAGAAGGGCCAGATGTTTGTCTCGCGATCCCAGGAGCTAGAGGCCGAGCTCAACACGGTCAGGAAGGAGCTCGATCTTCGCGACTATGCGGTTCCCATCGGCAATCTGCTGGAACCTGGCGTGGCGGAAGGAGCCCTGGGAGCGCTCGATCGGTTCGTCGTCGACAAAACCGGCACCAAAATGGGCTTTCTGTATCAGGATCTGATCGGAGAATGCTTGTCGGATCTCCAGAACCAATACCAGCACATCAAAGCCCAGACGGAAACGAAGGAGAGTACCCCTCTTCCGGCATCGATACCGCAGTCGACGCAAAAACTGGTGGAAGAACGGAAGCGAAAAGAGAAGACGCGACCTTCGACTACCTGCACCTTGGAACTCGTGCCCACTCCTGAGCCGTCCCCTCCCCCGCCGGCATCACCCTTCAGAGTGGCAGCCTCAACAGCGGAGGTTTTTTTGACCTTGTTCAAAAAGTCAGAGTCACGCGGCTCGGTGAGTTGGGCCGCTTTCGAAGCAGCCATGAGCGATCTTGGCTTCTCCATCACGCCCAATTTCGGCTCCGTCTATAAATTTCGGCCGCCCGAGGGAATGGCGGTCCAGAAGCCGCTGACGCTGCACCGACCACACACATCCCACATCGAGGGATACAAGATGCTGTCCCTAGCGCGAAGGCTGAACAGGGAGTATGGGTGGGGCGAGGCCACGTTCGAGGTAGCATGAGCCGGGCCGGAGTGCAGCGTCATAAAGCAAAGGGGATGGCCACGACCCAAGGGCTGAGTTGAGCTGGGACGGGCAGTGCCGAAAACTGCAAAAAAAAAAAAAAAAGGCCGGGCCCAGCGCGGTCGGGGATTTTAACCACGAGATGCCATCATTTTGAAAGTGCAATGTCCTCAAGGGCGTGGCCAGCCGGGCGTAGACCCGGATCGCCAATCAACACCTGCTAGCTGACACTCACCGAAATGTTGGGTGCATAGGTTAGTCTCCAAGCTTGCACCCCGATTTCCCGCTGCTCGAGAGGCTGACCCCGTGCATCCAATGGATTTTGATACGAAGGGCTTAGGGCTATGTATCCAGCGAGAAAGTGGGATGCTTCTGCCCGGTATCCAGCAATCCACCGTCTGCTTTTAACAGAGGCCTCGAGCGGCGGGCTTACAAGACCAAGCCCGGTATCTGTCCCCCTTTCAAGCATGCTTTACCTCGTACGAAACCTGCAATATTATCCGTAGGAGACTGGTGATCCCTGTGGTAGAGCCTTTATGCTAGGGAGATATTTGTCTTTCCGCTCCGGAGCTTCCGCCTTGCTGGTCATTAGGGTCTTATATAATAAATGGAATGGCAGTGCCCATTCCATGAACGGGTTGAATGGGTCAACATTATTAATATGGTATTTAAATGTTCTGGCCAGGTAGAGAAATTGGCCCAAAGGTAGTCCCAAGGGTGCAAAATGTAATAACTTATCAACGAATCGGGTAGGAATAAACGAACGGGAGGAATTTATAAAAAAAAATGTCGAAATTGTAAAATAATAATGCCTATTCCATAAAATAGATGCCTATCCTATAAATGGAACGTGTTCGGATGTTTTAGCTATGGCCAGCGAGGTCAGCCCAAACGTGATCCTGGGGACGCGGGGTGTAATAACCTATGCAAAGGATCGGGTAGGAATAGAACGAACAGGATGGATTTATAAATGGGAGATCATCCTACGAACGGGTGCTTATTTAGTGAATGGACGACTATCTTGCGAATGAATGGGTTGATGGATGGAGCGTGTTTTGGTGCTCCGGCCGTGGCTGACGAAATCGGAGGAACGCCCTTTGGGCAATCGCTTCCGTTTCGACGCTTTTTATGCGGAATAAGTTTCTTACTGGCGGAACCGGAAATCGAGCTCGGCCAATAATAACCTGTATGACGGGGGTTCCAACAGGACAACACCAAGACGGTTGCAGCTTCAGGGACGAGTTTCGTTATCACGGACAAGATATAGGACATGTCCGGCGGCGATCTCGTGCACCTACAAACGAGGCACATCCTTTTACAATTAGTTTAACTGCCATCCAGAGACGACCCTCGTATATCCTATCACGAGATGGCCGCCGATTCGCCCGCATCGCCAGCCGGCTTCGCGGCCTTCTTTTTCTTTTTGAGCTTGACGACGGCAGTCCCCTCTCCACCCATGCCCTCGTCGATGGATGCTACTGCCTTCTTCTTTTTCTTCACCACCTCCCCGGCGCCTGCCACTGTAGCGTCTTCGCCCTCTTGCTCCTCGGTAGTGACACCTGAAGTCTTTTTCTTGAGTGAGGGTACCGCCTTCTTCCTTTTCTTCTTGACAACGGCCACGCCCTCGGCCGGTACGCCCTGTGCGACCTGAATCCGCTCGTTGGCCCGCTGCATTTCCAGCCTCAGCCGCTCTACCTCCTTCATAGCCGCCGCCATCTCTGCGTCTTCTCGCTTCTGCTTGTCGGGGTCTAGAGCCGCGCCAGCCGCCGGCGCGTCGAGGCTGAGTCCGCCAATATGGCTAGAGTCCACCTGAAGGAGCGAGTGCTTTGCCCCTCGTTTGCCCTTGGACATGTGATGGCGCACTACGCCGCCATCCGAGTTGTACGTCTCCGAGTCGTAGTTACGTGCCGGCGTCGAGACTCCGCTGCTACCCGCGAGCGTCTCATCAGCAGCGACAGTCATCCTTGGCCGTAGCTGCTTGGAGTTTGCTCTTAACGCTGCTGCTGCTGCCGAGGCCTCTCCACTGAGGCCCTTGTCCAGCTTGGAAAGATCCAGCTGCATGATGGGGATCGAGTCGATGTCTAGGTCCGGTCCGTTCTCGTTTTGAAGGATGTTGTGGATCGGGGTTGATGTCCCATGTGACCTGCTCCCGGCAATGTAGAAAGGGTCATCTTTGTTCCTCTCGAGACGCTCCGCCCTCCGGCGCGCCAAGATGTCCGCGTCTAGGTAGCTCTCCTCCCCTGCATTCTGGTACGAGCTTGTCACGTCCTCAGGCGCGTCCGCAAGCCTCTTGATGGCCGGCTCCGAGGACGAAATGCTGGTCGGCGCAGGCCTCTGGTTGTAGTAGATATCGAATTCGCTGTCCTCGTCGGCCGGCATGTTCAGAGTGTTTGCCTCCGCCAACAGTCGCTCCAGGTTTGGATTGATGGGCTGGTCGAGGTCGAGGCCATCCGGCAAGGGCACGTTTCTCTGAGCGCCAGGGGCTACGGAGTTGAGCTCCCACCCGGTGAAGAGAGAAGGGATGGCTTGCGTCAGAAGCAGTGGCGCATCCTGGTAGACCTCGTCTGTCGACGCCTCTTGGCCTGACATGGCCTCTGCTGTGAGCTTGAGAAGCTCGGTGAACTGCACAGACCGCTCCTGTACCTCAAGATTTGGGTGTAGAGGGAAAGGCTCGAGGACGTGCAGAAGCCGTGTCATGGTAAGTGATATCTTGGCCTTGCGCTCGGCCGTCCACTGCGCACTATCGTCACCGGCAACGAGCGCGAAGATCTTGATGACGGCCTGCATCAATGAGACCAGGACCTCGGGGTGCGACGTACGCGCCAGGAGCTGCAGGATGCAGCCAAGGGTGCCTTCTGGGGATGTCAGGAACGAGGCGTACTCGCCTAGCACCCAAGACACCGGGCCCAGGACTCTGGAAGTCACAGGGTGTGTCGACTGGGACTCGGAGCCGAGGTGCGAGACCACTGAGTCCGCCGCTCGTACGATTGAATGCCTCATGGCTCTGACCTTGACGGCCACGTTTCGTAGCTCGTCGCCTATCCTCTCTGAAATGTCGGATGATCTGGGCCGCGCCGTCGATGCAAGGGCATCGACGTCGTCGCCCCTGAGTCTGGGAACCGGGGCCATGCGCACCAGCTGCGTGAGGATGTCGATATACCAGTCAAAGTCGATTAGGTTGCTGTAGTTGTTCTGTGAGCACATGGAAAGGATCCGCCAGATCACGTCCACTCGGTAGTCCTCAGGCAGCGGAGGCACCTGGTCAGGCGCGCTGATGGGCGTCCGTACCCGTGGGGTTGACCCATCCTCGTCCGATTCGGCATGCTCAGCGGGGGCCTGCTGACCTCTAGGCTCCGACGAGACCTTTAGTTGTCTCATCAGGCGGCTGACTATCGACACCAGGTTGTCACTGCTAACCATGCCCTGAACCAGGTCCAGGGCCTTGATGCGGATAGTGATGTCGGGGCTGTCTATGCACTCGAGAATTACGTCTTCCTGTTCTGCGACTAGGAAGGGGTGCGTTGCGACGATCTTGTTGAAAGCCAAGAGGGCGACGTATTTCACTAAAGATACGTGGCAGACGGCTTAGCGCGTCTGACCGTGACCGGTCGGGTTGGTGATTTTTCGACTTACGGTTAGGATCTCCGTCAATCATGACCATGCCGCGTAGCTTGGAGACAATCAGCGAAGCGATTTCCTCCCGTCCAGACACATCATCTAGGCTCCCGAGAATCCCGCCTTGGATGATGCCATTGATGCACTCGTACAGGAGCGACATGGCGGGGGTCGTTCTGATGATGTCCGTCAAGGGCGGGAGAAGCTTGCGGATGAGCCTCGGCTCCAGGGGCGTGAGAGTCGCAAACTTGGCAGTGAAAAAATATCAGCCGTGAGCACGTGAAGCCATGGGGGATGGTTCCCATATTTGGGGCGTGGCAGGAGAGCAAGGTTGGAGTCGCACCAGTTTAATAAGTTTGATAGCCATCCAGTTATTACCCCCGTCCACGAGCAGTTCAAAAAGCCGGGGGGCTAGGGGCAGGAAATCGTGGGGTCGCCTCCAGCCGAGCTCACAAACAACGTTGACGATGGCGGCGGTCACGCTCGGGTCCTCATCCTTGTCCATAAGCCGTTCCTTGATCTTTGGCCAGGCAGCCCTGAGGGTTTCGGGGTAGACGAGAGCCAGACGGTAGAGTGTGACGATGGTCTTTTTGCGGATCCCTGGGTTGGAGTGGCTCATGCGGGGCAACAGGTCTGTCAGGACTGATAATGCCAGCGACGAGGTAATAATATGCGGTAGGGCCGAGATGGGCAGGGCGATGGTGGGCATGGCGGTGGCGGTCAGGTCCTTCTTGAGCAGGTTCGTTGCCAGCATCAGGACCTCGGTGTCCGGGCGGAAAGTCTGGACGGCGCCAAGGTAGCCGACGCGCTTCTGGTGGTACTTGGCCGACGACATGACCTCGAGGACGTGAAACGAGGCCCACGACATGTCGTGGCCCATCATCTCGAGATATATGAGCTTGAGCAGCGCCGTGGCCTTGAGGTCCATGTCCTGGCTGCGCACCTCGGCGCGGCATTCCTTGAGGCAGTTCTGGATGTACTCGCGCTCATTGCCCTTGTGGTTGCGCATGCCTCGGATGAGGTCGTAAAGCGATTTTTCGAACCTGGAGACAGACATGGTCAGTCGCGCCCGCTAACAGCCAGCCACAAGCGTCCAGGGGCAGGCATCCTCTATTACATGGCTGTAGCGTCGCAGGACTTGCGGCTATTGCAGGGTCAAGCAGCTGGAGGGCGGGAGGGGGTCTCGATATAGTTCAGCGGCGCGCAGATTCGATCCGCCCACGGCGCAGAGGTGCATGGTGGGTGGTAGCCGGTACTCTAGTCCTCGGCTAGGGAGCGAGGCTAAAAGGAGGAGCAAGTTGTCGCATCATTTCCAACCGAGGAGGCGGCCGTTATGGGCGGAGGATGCGAGCCAGGAGCCTCGAGTACGGCGTTGCGGGCTGCCGGTGCCAGGCTCCGACTCCGCCCAGCTTGAACCCCACGTCGCTGAGAGTGGGCCGGGGGCACTGTGCGGCCACTAATCTATGGTCCGTGCGCTTTCTAAGTGATTTGGGAGAAGCTCCGTGTCCCATCGTGCCCGCAAAGTAAACGTCATCATCCAGCGAGGTGGCCGGACCGAGCTCGACAAGGCAGTAGAGATCCAGGAGAATCCGTCAGTTCTAACCTTGACATTCCCTATCTCAGCAGCGGGAGCCATGGCACCATCGCTGCTGCACCCGCCCGGCGACCTATCGCCAGCCGAGGCGTACAACCTGTACAAGAAAGCGCCCTCGGAGCTGCGGGACTCGCCAGAGTCCATCTCCGCGTCACCACTCCTGTCGCTCCTCTCCGCGCCCGAGACCCCCGAGTTATGGATCAAGTACGAGAACCTCCTGCAGCTCTGTCTGCGGGCAGAGGACGACGTTGCAGCGCACCGGTTTCTGGAAAGGCTCGTCAAACGCTTCGGGGACGACAACGAGCGCATGATGGCCTGGAAGGGTCTCATCAAGGAAGCGACCGCCAAGAACAATGCAGAGCTGGATGCTGTTCTCAAGGAGTACGACTCCATACTCGCCGCCGAGCCCAACAACATAGTCAGTGTTGGAGCCCAACGTTGTGTTTTTGCATCTATGCCACCTTCCCCTCCTCGGTGACCAAACGCTAACGTGCCCAATCCGCACACATGATTAGCCTATTGCGAAGCGACGGACAGCCCTTTTGCGATCATTGGGTCGTGTCCCCGACGCCGTGTCTGGCCTCGTGGCCCTGCTTGACATGTCACCGACTGACGCCGAAGCCTGGTCGGAGCTGTCCGACGTTTACCTGTCCCAGGGCTTGTACCCTCAGGCTATATATGCGCTGGAGGAGGTCTTGGTTCTCGTACCCAACGCGTGGAATGTCAGCGTCACCCCATGTCCTCTGCAGCCGGCGTGGACCGCAGATCGAAATGGCTTTGCAGGGCGGAAGGCGGGACCATGCACAAAAAGTAAGCTAGGCTGACATTTTCCAATGCGACGCAGTTGCACGCCCGGTTAGGCGAGGTGTTGTACATGGCCGCGACGGCCCAATTCGCAGCAAACGAAACGGCGCCCAAGCACCTGTCTGAGGCTGTGAAGAGGTTCTGCCGCAGCATCGAACTGTGCGACGACTACCTGCGTGGATACTATGGGCTGAAGCTTGTAAGTCGTGGCTCAAAGACTCACACACACGTACCACTTGGCCAGCGACAAGGAAAAGGGGTGTGAAAAAGGACGGACTGCAGATATTGACCACCCCCTTGCAGGTAACCTCGCAACTACTGCGAGCGCCTAATGCGCAGCGCGACAGCGGCGATCAGGGAGATATCAAGCTCCCAGATACGGCCACTCTTCAGCAGCTCGATGAGCTAGCCACTCAGAAGCTTGCAGAAATTGTCCGTCGATACTCGGCAGGGGAGCAAAACTGGCGTGGATACGACGAAGGGGAGATCAAGGCGGCCCGCGAGCTTCTTGCACTAGACTCTCCCAAGGTTGCCAAGTGATTCCGGCCCATCGGGTACATGGGGTCCATCGGGTCCATCGGACACACCCGCACACGCAAGAAAAGGAGAGAAGAAAAAAAGACATCCCGCCCCTCGTCCGTCCCTGTCGAGCGCTTGCGAAAGAGGATGCAAGGGGCATACCCGCCGGGCCGGCACACACATACATACAGAACAACACTGTGGGTAGGGGGGTTCGGCGGCTCCAGTGACAGGTGTTGCATGCTTGTCCTGTCTGGATGGCATCCTGCCGCCGGGACATGTGAGTCACTTTACATCCGAGGGCGATCAATCTGTCGAGGCGCGCAATCGCTGGGCTCCCCAAGCTAGGTACGGCCCCAACGATTTTTTTTTTTTTTACATATGCGGCAAGATGAGGGGACAGGACGGCGCGGGACTGGCGTTGGTTTGGCTAGCCCGGCGCTCCGTCGACGAGGATACAGGGACAAAGTACAGGTACATTGGAGCGGGTGGACACAACCAGGCCGGCCAGGCCACCGGCTGTGGGTCATTGGGCTCCGGGAGCTGCACGTGGCTCCACTTGGGCGAGATCGAGGGGAACGCTCGGTCAGCAATCAGCGGGCAGGGTGGAGAGAGGGCAGGTCCCGGCCGGGTGACGGTGCTGGCAGGATTGGGCAGGCAAGGCGCCGTCTCGGTGCTTCACGGGCAGTGCAGCAAAAGGAACTGACTCTTTTACTATGGGAAGAAGAATAAAAGCAAATGGAGGCTCTGTTCCCCTGCAACTCATGCTTGGCAGGCAGCAGGAGGCGGACCAATCCGGAACCCTCAGAGAAGCTTCTGGCCTTGTTGGGCAGTAAACAGAAAAGACGCATACGCACCGCACCGCCCCTGATTGGGCTGTGAGACTCGCGTTTTTTTGGTCATGCAACCATATCGTATGCACATATGTATGTAGGCAGGCTGAGCCAGGACCCGCGGCGCCTCCATTCCGAGGTGTGATTTCTTCTCGATAGGCAGAGGATGACGTACTGTTTGTTCCATGTTGATCTCGAAGGAGGCAGGGTAGGGGGTCGTATCTGGGCGGTAAGTGCCTCGATTGTGTGTGTAAGTGGGCGTCACCAGGGTGGTCGGCGCCGTCTGCTGCAATTTGGTGATCGCTGGGCCATGGTTCCATTGGTGGTTGGGACCGACCACGTGTTATCCTGGGCCAATACCGTACAGTGTGCATGCGGCATGGAAGCCATGGAAGCTTCAAGCCGTGCTGCGAGCTGAAATCCAAACTGGCTGAGAGGTCCAGCGGACGGATCGAGCTCGTTCTCCCCTCGGCTTTTTTTTTAGGGTTTGCATGGCCTGATCGGACTGGTTTACCGCTCAGGAACAAGGCGTCCATTGACTTCCATTAATATGACTGGACGTACCGTAGCCACTCCAACTCTCCCTTTCTCCCGCAACCGGACTGCCTAGTGCAGAGCGCAGACGCAGGCGCCTCGACGCGATGCTCGAGCGCGGCGCGCGTCGTGAGGGCTGGCCAATCCATCGCCAACCCGCCAGTTCTCGACCATCCACCCACCTGTGCTACCAATGTGGCCTCGTCCATAAGGAGGGGCCCCTCTCGACTGCAGCGGCTGGCGCAGCTGTCCAACTGCTGCCTCTCCTGGACCCTGCAGGGCGCGACACAGCAGCGACGTGGACCTTGGATCGCGCTACGGCGAGAGCTGTTGCTGTGCGCCCGAACAGCAAAAGCGACGATGGGAGATTGGGAGGAATTGGACTGGAAGAGGTGATACGCCGCCGAACAAGAAGCTGCGGTCAATCCTGCCAGCACAACGCAACTCAACAGGCCGCTGTGGGCCCCACAGGGAGCCAACCGATCTTGACACTTCCAATCATAACACAGGCACCGCCTACTTCCTGCCGCCTGTCGACGGGCATTATTGCGGTCAGCCTGCATTCCCACCGCCCACGACACCGTGGTTGAGGCGTGGTGCATACCTCTGCTTCTGCTGGCTGCACCAACCGGAGGAGCCCTTGGTGTGTGCTCTTTTGCCGAGCTGATCATCTCAATCCCGTCTTGTTTTCTGCCTCCCTTGCTCCAGGGGCTGCTCAAAACCCCGGTGCGACGCAAGTGCGTCGCCCATTTGACCAGAGCTAAACGCAAAAGGAACTTGTGGCGTATTTGCTTGACCGGCCTCGCGAAACAAAAACACGCCGCAGCTACACCCACCCAAGCAAACATTGAATTGAGAAACGCACTTCCCAAGGTGGTATCCACCCACTGCCGAGCTGGCACCAAAACAGAGTGGTACGTGCATTGATCGTGCGGGCTCGATATCACGTCCCGATGGTGGCTGCCTTCGCTGGAACGCCGGGCTGCCCGAGTGGGCAGGCAAACCCACCCGCGGGTCGGGTCAGGCGGACAGGTCCAGACAGGGTGCGGGCGGTGTCGCTGGTGCGCCGTTTCTTCTGGCCTGGCCTGGGAGGCGAGGCAACCCGGGAGCATGACGAGAACCTGCGGCCACGAGGAGGGGTTGCCATCGTTGACAACAGGTCGGGCGGGTTGGGTGTGGACCAATGTCCCTCTACCTATGCACCGCCCATGATGCCGACGTGCTTGTCCGCTCCCTCACAGATCGGGTCCCCCTGCCCTTCCGTGGTTTGCCCGCGACCCTCCTTTTTTTTCTTCTGTCTTCCGTTCCTCCACCCCTCCGCATGCACGGCGCTGGGGCCCATAAAACTCGCCATTATTGCTCTATCTCTGCGCGTGCGAAGGCGCCATCTCAAAGGGGCTAGCCACCCGCCCCATCCTCCACGTATTGCTACCTCAGGGCGGCATGCGGTTGGCATCCACCACCACGCTGCTCAGAGTTTGCCACGGCACCTCTGCCTCTCCGTTCTCTGTTGCCTCGCCAAAGTCCTCTCCTCGGGAGCTGAACGGAAACGCCCACCCATGTTTGATTGTTGACGTTGCCATACCACCCACTCCAATCTCTTCTCTTTGGTTGCCTCGTCCTGCTGTTGGCTCGGAGCTTCGGTAACGATCAAATAATTTCCCCGCTTCGTTTTTTTTCTTTTCTCTCTCTCTCTCTCTTGTTATTGTTACCCTTGGGCTACCCACGGGCGTGTGTCTTGTTTGTCTTCTATCAGCCACCGACCACGACTTGAAGAAAAAGCAGCCCCAATTCTGCTGTTGGGCTCGCCCTTGTCCCAGCTTTATCCAGACGTTCGTTCCATAGGTGGTGCTTGTGAGCCGCTGCCGGCTACTTGTACCGGTACACGTTCCTGTGCCACGGCTGGGGCTTGTCTGAACCGCACACCGCAACTGTGCGCCACCCACTTGACCTCACTTCCTTGTCTCTCCCTTTTTTTTTTCTCCCTCTCTCCACCCCTTTCCACGCGCCCAAGTCGCTGGTGCTAGCCCACACCTGTCGCAATTTTTCATTATTTATTTTATTGAATTTTTTTTATTATTATTTTCAACTTGTTTTGCTCTCTGCCTCGCAGCAAGATCTCTTGCTCGGGCCAAGAAAAAAAATCAGTGGCCCTTGGCCCGACCCAGACCCTCCCCATCCCAAGCCTCCGCCCTGCCTATTTTGGCTGGGCAAATAAATATCAACACAGCCGGCACAGCGACGCTCCTCCGCTCGCTTCGCTCCCCGCTTTGCTTTTCTGTTCCGCGAGGGGCAAATCGCCATTTCGCGACGCTCGCAACAGCCACGGCCACAGCCATCAGCTGCGTGCTTTTTGATCATCAGACCTGACCGTCTGCGACGCCTCAAAAGGCATCATCCCGACGTTTTTGCGCAACCTCGCCAAGACGCGAACAGTCGGTTGAACAGGCGAAGCAAAATTTCATCCATAAACACCAAAAAAGAGTGACCCAGAGTCACATCCCGTGTGCTCACCTCGGCAACTCCACGATTGGAGGCGGTCTACTCGCAGGGTTCGCTCTGCCCAAAAATCGCCTCGCACTACCCTCGAACCTGTCATTGAGATTGGCGTGGGGAACGCACGCGGCGTCTCGAGCAACCTGATCGCCCGCCACCCGAGCGCCAGCCTCGGGGACACCTCCCGGCCATCGGCAATCGACCAGCGGCCTTTCAACGCCCTGACGAGTACCCTTACTCCGACTTTCTGATCGCAGATCGTCGCGAGTGAAGGGTAGCCACTCCCATCGCAATCCACACAAATGTCGTAAGTGTCCTCCCACACCGCCTCGGCTGCCGCGGCCCTTTATGCGCCCTCAAGCAGAGGAGATGCGAGAGGGCCCCTCATTCAGCCCCATGCGCCCTCCTGGGCCTCCGTCCAGGCACCGCATCAACACTCAATCCATTGCGGGATTATGTCACCTGGGTGGTAGCTAACAGTGATGTAGTCATCGGCAACGGACTACCGTCTCGATTCATTCACAATCCCGCCAGCATCTCCACCCACCACCCAGCCACGGGCACGGGAGCTACTCGGGACACTCTGAGGACGATATTGAGAGCTACTCAGCGTCGAGCACCAGCGACCTGGCAGACGACGACGACGACGACGACAGGGACCTCGAACCCGACGACTCGGCCTCAAGCGCCGACTACCAATCGCACCCCAGCGCAACGAGGACACACGTGCGCTACTCAACCCGTTCCCGGTCCCAGTCTCAATTTGGAAGACAGCAGCAAGCTGCGCCACCCGCACCTCCAATGAGCGACGAGGACGACTACTACGTCGGCGGCTACGCGCGGGGCCCGCCTCAGCACCAGGGCTACTACGGTGGTCGGGGCGGCGCCGTCGGCGGCTACCCCCAGAGCCACGCCGGCTACGCTCCCCAGGCCCAGGGATATGGCACCGCCGTGGCCCATTATGGAGGCTACAACAACGGGTACGGAGGGAACCCGTTCTCGCCGCACGAAGGGGCTCCCGCGAACGCCTTCTACAACCAACAGCAGCCAGGCCACATGGTCCCCTACTCCCAGGGCTACGGCGGCTACGGCGTGGCCCCGCACAACAGCTTCCACCAGCCGCCCATGCCGGCACACATGCATCAACCCTACATGTTCCAACCGCCGCCTCCCCCTACCGAGATCGGCACCAAGCCGCAAACCCCAGCGGCCCCGGCCGCGCCCCCGCCGCCGCCTGAGCCCCCGAAGCCGGATCCGATGCTGGAAGCCCTGAAGGCACAGCTCGACGCACTCAAAGCCGAGAAGGATAACCAAAAAGCCGCGGCCGAACAGGCTGCGAAAGAAGCAAAGATACGGCAGGAGGCCGAGGAGGCTTTCAAGAGGCGCATGGAGGACATGAGGAAGGCGCAGGAGGAAGCCTCCAAGGCCATCGAAAAAGCCAAGGCCGACGCCGAAAAGGCCGCCAAAGATCGGATCGAAGCCGAACGGAAGGCCGAGGCCGAGCGCCAGAGGCTACACGAGGAGACCATGAGGCGAGTCGAGCGTGAGGCCCGCGAGAAGGTGGAGAAGGAAAGGCGAGAGTTTGAGGAGCGGCAGAGGGAGCATGCAGCGGCCATGGCGCGAGCCGAACGCGAGGCCAGGGCCAAGCTCGAGGCCGAAAGGCTGGCCCGCGAAGAGGCGGCCAAGCGGGAGGCCGAGGCGGCGGCGCTTGCCGCAGCAAAGCTCAAGGCCGAGATCGAGGCCGCTGTGCGCCGCGAGGAGGAGGCCAAAGCAGCCAAGGCCAAGAAGGATGCCGAAGAAGCCGCCGCCGCCGCAGCCAAGGTCAAGGCGGAGATCGAGGCCGCTATCCGGGCCGAGGAGGCGGCCAGGGTAGCCAAGGCAAAGAGGGATGCCGAGGAGGCCGAGCGGCGCAAGGCCGAGATCGAGGCCGCCATCCGGGCCGAGGAGGCGGCCAGGGCAGCCAAGGCAAAGAGGGAGGCCGAGGAGGCTGAGTGGCGCAAGAAGCTCGAGGAGGAGGCCAAGCTCAGGGCCGAGCTCGAGGCTCGCAAGAAACTCGAGGCCGAGAAGGAGGCCGCCGCCAAGGCCGTGGCGGCGGCGGCCGAGGCCAAGGCAGCAGAGGATGCGCTCAAGAAGAAGTACCAGGAGGAGGGGGCGGCCAAGGCAGAGGCGGCGGCGAAGAAGGCCGCAAAGGAAGCGGCTGAGGCGGAAAAGGAAAAGCCGCCCATCAAGTTTAAGGATGCTGTTGGGCGCAAGTTCAGTTTCCCCTTCCATCTTTGCCAGACGTGGCAGGTAAGTCGCCCTCTCTCTCACACACACATTCACTCTCTCCCCACAAGGGTGGACCCGATATCTGTCTATGACGCCGGCCCGGGTCACTGACCAACAATTTTTTTCTTACGGCAGGGTATGGAAGAGCTCATCAAGCAGGCCTTCCTCCACGTTGAAGTCCTCGGGCCCTTGGTGCAGCAAGGCCACTTTGACCTAATTGGCCCTGATGGCGAGATCATCCTACCCGCCGTGTGGGACAGGGTCATCCAACCGGACTCGTCAATCACGATGCACATGTGGCCTATGGACAAACGACCGAGCCTACCACAGGCAGGGGGGCCTCCGCCGGGCGTGGGTGCACGACCACATGGGCACCACGCCCACCCGGGCGCGAGGCCAACCAGCAGCGGCGGCGGCGGCGTGCCTCCGCAAGGGGTGCGCAGGCCCGGACCACCACCGCCCCCTCCGGGGTGGCCCGGCGGTATGCCCGGCGGCATGCCTGGCATGGGAGGAGTCATGGGCGGACCCCCAAGGGCGTCGGTACCGCCAGGGATGATGCGCAGAGACCCTAGTCCCAACATTGTCAACGTCAGCCCAGGCCCGGGCGCGACCATAGTCGAGGTCATGCAGCCTCGCAAGAAGAAGACGAAACCGGCGGCGGCGCCGAGCTTCTTCGGGGCTTTCCTTGGAGGATCCAAGGCCGTCAAGTCTAGCAAGAAGTAAGCTCGTTGTCCTCGTCTCTTCTGCGCCTTTCGCTCTTCTTTGCTGACCACTCCAGCTCCGACAGGAAAACAAAATGATTTGCACACAAAGCCGGTCATGACCGTCGCCTGGCTATACTCCTACGGGACGTCATGAGCTATCCATCTCCCACTCGCTCAAGAAAGAACCCCATTCCTGTCTTTTACCTTGCATAAGATCTCCTGGCTTTTATAACAAGTTGGTATTTTGTCTTATTCTTTTCATTTTGTATGGAGCGACTTTGTTGCCTTTTTCTGCTTTTTGATACCTCTGTTGCCTTGCAATTCCCTTGCGCCCTCCGGCTAGCGGGTACTGGAAAAACCGGCCGTCTCTCCCGAGTTTGTGTCATTGACAACATCTCGACACATTACCTCGTTGCATACCCCATGTTCTCCTCTCTTTTCCTTGGGTTCATATGCGACTTTTTCTGATGGTGTTTGAGTAGACTGGTCGATACCTCGGTCTCTCCATTCTTTGTCCTATGGTTGATGGGTGTTTTTAAATTGGCAGGATGAGGTTGGATGCGATCTTTTTTTTTTCGGTGTCCTTGGTTTAATATTTTCCTCTATCTCTCTCTCTCTCTCATCTCACCACCATTCTCCTGAGGGGTCCCGCCTGCCCCCAAGTCCCCAAACATATCGCCATCGCCGCGCAATGCTTCATGACCAAACGACATATGGATGGGTCATGACTACCTAGGTATCTGGACGTGGCGTGTGTGGGGTTTCCTTCTTTCAAATACCTTCTTTCAGCATGTGCTTCTGCTCGGCGACGGGAGGCTTATTTGTACTTTGGACAGCTTGTGGGCCGGCGCTGGGGCCTGAAATAATCTTTCGCAAGACCACACGAGCAGATACGCCTTCCATCTAGACAAAGCATTACTCACAAGGGGAAAATAAATACCTATAACCCAAATTTACAATTTAGAAAGCTATCCGTCGCGTTGATTCTATAGATGTTTGCACATGTGGGCTGATCTCGTCCAGAACATCAGAATATGTCCCAGCCACAGGGTGCACGGGCACCCATTCACTAAACAAGCACCCATTCGGAGAATTGTCACCCATGCGTAGTCGCACATTTATGGAATGGGCACTATTATTTACACTATTTATGGAATGGCTGTATCATTCCATTTATTCCGGCCCTAATCTGTACCATTTTAAACTACATATTCTTCCAAGTGCAGAGGCTGGAAGCGTCGAAGCATTTTTACCCACCTCGACGGCCGTCTGTTTAAAATCGCGGTAAAAGAAATGGGCTCGAGAGGAGATATTTCGATCCCACGGGACTTTGAACGTACCGTAGGCTAGCCATAGCCGGAACGGGGTATTACACGTGCCCCGATATATCGACCCATTTACGGGATGGGCGTTATCACTCTCATACCCCGACCTCTTTATAAATTCCTTCTTGTCGGTATCGTTCCGACCTGGATTGGCTTGGTAGATTATCGGTCTATCTCTACCCGTTGCTGGACGATCGGTCGTTCGGGATTGCGTTAAAAAAAAAACCCGGGCCGGTGCTCTTTCATCTTTGTCATCGCAAAGGATGGCGTTTGGTGCCCTGCGCGGTGTGAGATAACTCGTTCGGTGTCCAAAAAGTGGTTTCGAACAAAAAAGACCGTCTTAATTCCACCGTATGGGCACCCGCGACTCCAAGCCAGCGCCACGGGTCAGACAGCAACCGGCTGCCCGGATGTGTAAGTCCGCCGCAAAGCCAAGAGGTGGCGCACACAACCCTACAGTTCCAAACAGAGGAGCCCCGAATAGACAGGCGGTTCTGGAAGAAGACCAGAGCAGCAGGGGGAGACTCTGGATTCCTTGAGCTGACGAAGTCACTGCACACACAGCCAGCCCTGAGGATAAGTACACCGTCTTGTTTTAATCGACGTGGGGGCTCGCTCCTACAGGTACGGTACAGGAAGGGAAACGGGCCAGTCCAGACGTATGGGCCCAAGATCGTCCATGACTCCGCGGGGGCGGGTGCGAGACCGCCTCGGCACAGGTGGGTGTCTTCGAGGCAGGTGGCTCGTCGGACGAAGAGAAGGAGCGTCCCGGCGGCTGCCGCACATGCCGCAGCCACGACGGCCCGCGCTAGCAGATGCTGCGCGCTAGCCAAGGTAGAGAGGCAGGGCGGGAGTCGCTGAGGCGGCCTCAGTCGGAGCCGTACAAGCAAGTAGGTATGTATAGCCCCAGACGCAGGGCGAGGCCGCGGGAAGCAAGCGATTCCGGATTGATAGGGGAAGCCGTCGAGTCGCTGAAAGGACCACTCACGGCCGGGAGATTCCCCTGGGCAAGGCATACCAGAGTCAGCGGGGCGAGTCGACATCGAGCTTGTAGCAAGCGAGCAGACAAAGATACGGCTCTTTTGCTCCAACCAGCGCCGTCATCAGCAGCAATATTCTGTAGACGCGGACGGAGAGAGCAGGCGGAGATATAGCTCCAGAGTCCCTAGATCTCGTTTTCGCACTCGTGCCGAGGTTCAGTGGAGGAGCCGATATCGACTTCATTCAGCGGGCCCTCCTCCAAGCCCGAGATACCTTCCCGTCGCCCATGCTCCAACCAGAGAGACTGGTCCCAAGGCTCCGGCTCCAGAGGAAGCCTATGCGCCTCCACACGACCCTCAGGCCTTGGAACGACGACAGCCGGAGGCCGATGGAAAACTTCATATGAGGGACATGTACACAGATTCGGGTGACAGAAGGGGACAAGCGCAAGCGGGGATGGGCCCGGATGTTCCGGACACGTATGCGGCGCTTCGCTTAGCTTACCGACGGACGCCCTCGCACTACACCAATAACGTACACCCACCGACATATCAGAAAAGGTCAGGTGACGGAGACGCCTGCAGTTGTTGATTTGCCGATGCAGGTAGCGAGTAATAAGAGGGAGTGTCTTGTCGTTTTCGGAGATTTCGATCTTCGGCGTGGGTACGAGAAGGGGCATGCGGCACGTATTTCCGAGGTGAAAACAAAAACAACAGCCAAACGGGCGCGAAGAGGAATTCCGTCTCCTTATATAAGCGCCAAGTCAAGTTTATCTATTCAATCACTTGAAAGCCTGCGTGTGGGACACATTTCTCCTCTCTCTCGTTCTCTCGCTCTCCCTCCCCGTCGGCAACGTCCAGGGATGGGCAGTTCTAAATCCCCAGGAAGCTGCAAGCGCAGGACTTGGCGGCTGGATGGTATATATTTAAGTTCGAGCTCGATCCATTGCCCACGTCAACAAGCCAGGGACTTTTTGCTCGCCGACGTCGGGAGCCCAAGGCTCGAGCGGGCGTCACACCAGCTCATCAGCGGGGCGGACGATCCCGGTGTAGAGCAAAAGGTATCGGTGAGCAAGAACCTGGCAGGGAGTGCCATGTCCCATGTCATATTAAAGTGCCTCCTAGCCCACTCCCCTCTTTTGCCTCGACCGACCTTACTTTCTTGGCTGGCTTTCAGAGCCCGCCCACCCGTCTCGCCGTCCATCCATGGAACCACAGAAGCCGCAGTGTGACGTGGAGCAGGCGGCAGCAGTGCCGCCGCTGCTACTGACCATAACGGACGGCGGGGTCGAGCCGCCGCCGTACAGCGTCTTCTCGCGCGGCGAGAAGCGGCTGCTGGTCTGCATCGTGGGCCTGGCCATGCTGTTCTCGCCGCTGACGGCCAACATCTACTTCCCGGCCATGACGCAGCTCCAGACGGACCTGGCCGCCTCGGAGCAGCAGATCAACCTGTCCATCACGACGTACCTGGTGCTGCAGGCCGTGGCGCCCGTGCTGTTCGGCGACCTGGCCGACTCGACGGGCCGGCGCCCCGCGTTCCTGGCCATGTTCGCCGTCTACACCGTGGCCAGCGCCGGGCTGGGGCTGCAGCGCGGCAGCCTGGCGGCGCTGCTGGGGCTGCGGGCGGCGCAGAGCCTCGGCTGCTCGGCGGCCGTGGCCGTGTCGTACGGCGTGGTGGCCGACGTCGGCACCGCGGCCGAGCGCGGCGGCATGGTGGGCGCCGCCATGGTGGCCGTCAACCTGGGCCCCGCGCTGGCGCCCCTGGTCGGCGGCGGCATCCTGGCCCTGGCGGCCTCGGCCTCTGGCGATGGCGGTGGCCATGGCGGTGGTGGTGGTGGTGGCTCTGGCTCTTGGCGGTGGATATTCTGGTTCCTGGTCATGTGCGGCGGCGGCGCCCTCTCACTGGTCGCCCTGGTGCTGCCCGAGACGGCGCGTGGCATCGTCGGCAATTCCGCGGTGATTCCTCGGTCTCTGTGGCGTCGCCCGCTGGTCTCCGTCTGCTGCGGGATTCGGATCCCGGCTGCCGCGAGGCTGGCTGATGCTACCGATGATGCCACCGCTCCCAACAACCCCACCCCCGCAGCTACGGCAGCAGCCCGAAGGCGGAGGCTGCCCAACCCGCTTCGTTCCATCCGGGTGCTCTTCTACCGAGACTCGTCGCTGGTGCTGCTCACCAGCGGCGTGTTTTACATGGTCTACTACTGCGTCCAGGCCTCCATAGCGACCCTGTTCAAGCGCATCTACGGCTTCGACGAGGCCGTCGTCGGCGCCTGCTACGTCGCCATCGGCTCGGGCGTCGTGCTCGGCGGCTACCTGAACGGCCGCCTGCTCGACTGGAACTACAAGACCGCTGCGCAAGAAGCCGGGATCGAGGTGGACCGGGAGCGAGGGGATGACCTGAGCAAGTTCCCCATCGAGAGGGCGCGCTTGCGCTCCATGCACATCCTTCAGGTCGTCCACCTCGCGGCCCTAGTCGGGTACGGCTGGGTCCTGGAGAAGGAGGTGGTACGTCAGCCCGAAGCCTCGCACACATAAGTCTTTTCATCTAACCCCGAGTTTGTTTCGCTTAGCACGTGAGCGTCCCGCTGGTGCTGCAGTTCATCCTCGGGTTTCTCCAAACCTGCATCGTTCAGGTATGTAGCCCCGGCACGTCGGGACCGCTCGGCATACCCTGTTCGGCCGAAGCTGCTAACCGATGGGAGGATCCTTGTGCATGACAGACCGGAAACACACTCCTGGTGGACGTGTTCCAGGAGAACCCCAGCGCGGCAGCTGCATCCGGTAACATTGTGCGGTGCGGCTTGTCCGCTGGCGGCATTGCTGCCATGGGGCCGCTTATGGCTGCGATAGGCCCCGGACTTTTCTTCACCACACTTGCCCTTTTCGGGACTATATGTGGTGTTGCGGGGACGCACGTGCTGATCAGGAAAGGCATGCAATGGAGGCTCGACAGGTATCCTCTCGAGTGACCGTTAAAGCCCACATCTACGAATTCCTTGCTGTCAGTTAACCCGCTTATTTTGTTGCTATTGTTATTTTCTGGAAGGATAAAGATAAATCCCGATAGCCATTTTCATGCTTCCGACGGCCACCTAGCCCCGTGGGGGGCCAACTAGCGGGACTTATGCAAGGGGGAATGTGGAACGGGAAAAGATCACGAGGCCAACAGAATTTGTCCCATACGGGAAATGAGCGGCGGTAGTAGAACTACCGGTTTGAAACGGACGCAGCCTACTGCAGCTACATTCATGCCCCAACTGCAGGAATCGGCGTGTCCCCCATCACACGGGGCTGGACGGCATTAGCGCCCGGAGCGGCGGCGGTGTGTTCTCCAGCCGCCTGCGACTCGACGAGTCCGCCGCCAGCCCGCCTGGCCAAGTACCCGTCGTATCCCTCGCCGTACTCCGCGACTAACTGCCGCATGCCCTCAAGGGCGCTTTTGAGTGCGTTAGCCAAGTGGTCGTGGCAGAGGAGCAAAAGAAGAAGAAGAAAAAAGGATGTGAATATTTGTGCTTACAGTCCCCTGATGGCCTTGTTGGCAGACCACAGAACCGAGACGGCCAGGTCGCTCCGCATGGCGTACAGCATGTTGCGGCCGTCCTTGTCCTCGGTCGGCTCGGACGCTCCGAACTTGTCAAAGTAGTATTTGACGTGCGCCTGGCTTGTGCGGTACCGCGCGGCCCGCCACATGGAGAAGTCATCTGACGCACGGCAAGTCAGTCAGCTCTGTGTGTGCCGTTGACGTACGTGGCGGGCCCATGCAGCTATTCCCTCTGCATACCAACCAATCGGCAGGGGTTTGGGGGTTAGGTTCGGCAGCCTCGGCGGCTAAAAGCAAGGTTTTTGTTCGGCAAGAAGGTGCGGGAAGGGCGGCAACAGAATAATAGAGGCGAAGGAACGGGAAGAGCCGGGACGGAGCAGGGTTGAGGGGTTCAGGTGTGCGAGCCCAGTGGAAGGAGAGCACCAGAGTCACTCACATTCGTGGTGCCCGTAGAAGCACCCAGGGTCGTACAGCACCGGCTCCATGGTCTCGGCGTCTATCGATACGTTTCCGTGCCAGAGGTCGCCGTGCACCAGCGTCGGGCGGATGCTGCGCCCTTCCGTCTCCATCGGCCGCAGGAGGCGGGGGATGACCTTGTCCAGGACGATGGCGCTCAGGCGTTCGAGCTCCTCGTGCGGCCCGTGGGTGGCCAGCTCGATGCTCATGAGCTCCCGGATGTTCCTGGTGAAGTACTCCTCCCACGTGTCGCACCACCTGTTGTCGTTGGGCAGCCGGCCGCAGAAGGTGGTGGTGTGGAAGCCGAACTTGCCGTTGGGGCTCGTCTGGCCGCCGTGCAGCTGGCCGACGAGGTCGACGAGCTCCGACATGGCTGGGAGGTCATCGTCCAGGTAGCGGAACTCGGCGATGAAGAAGGAGCGGGAAGGGTCGCGCGCGCAGAGCCCCCAGGCAACTGGGTTAGGGATGTTTTCCGGGATGACGGCTCGCATCGCCTTGAGGCCTTCATATTCGCCTCTGGCGATGTCGCCCGCCCTCTCGGTGGTGTATACCTGTCCCGGTGGGTGGAAAGTGGCGGGGCCCAAGTCAGCTTTTTTTGTTGCGTCTTTTTTTTTTTTTTTTTTTTTTGCGTCTTTTTTTTCCTGCATGTGAAGGGCAGGAGGCAAACCTTCAAGAAGTAAGACTGCTCTGAGCCATCAGGCAGAATGGTGTCGATTTTGCTATTGAACGCCCAGAAACTGGCACCGCTCGTGGCTGCCCATTCGATTGTGAGACCAGGCGGGAGGGCTGTTTGGATGTTGTTGATGTCAACGCAAAAGCCATGTCAGAGAAACGAGCAACATGGTTAAAAGGATAAAAGGGGGTGTGGTGCTAAACGCTGGACACGAACCCTTGAGCACATTCTCATCGATCTCGGTTCCCTCGTACTGGTCCTCCTCTGGGACCGCTGGCACCACAAATTCGGGGTCGATAATAACCATCGTTTCCACTCTTGGCCAACTCAGAGGCCGAGAACCAGGATGGCGAATGTGGTCGGGCACACAGGCAGATGTGGGTGTTGGGCGATTGGGTGATGCCCAATGGATGGAACCAGGCGGTATCTGCTCGCTGGCTTTTTGGCACATTCTGCGTCCTGCAGCCAGACGCAGCGAGGGCAGGACCGCCTAATATACTGCAGACGCATGTAACCGCTGTCTCCTAGAGATGCAGGTTATCCCGGACGTGAGGTTACATGACATCCGAGCGCCACTTGCTCGTCCAATTGCGGCCGCATCACGACCCAAGCCTAATGTCTGTTGATCCCAGCCCCTCTCCTCACCACCCTGCCGCGCGTGATGCGCCCTGTTTATTTGTTTGACTTTTTTCTCCGTTCTGTCGGTGTCTGGTCTGGCCAAGCTGCAACTTGTCAGGCCAGAACCACTTCGAGACGTACTCGCTTGTCTGGAAGCCCAATCAGTGGGGAGTGGTGGTGGCGGTGGTAGTGGTTGGGAGCAGGATGCCATCTTTTTTTCAACGTGCCTGTCCCCATGCTGCCTTCGTTGTTGCTCTCTCCCTGATTGTTGCAACGAAAAAAACACCGCACTGCATCAATGGCGTCTCATTGCAAACCCCGCGGGAAGCTGTCCCGCGCACAACAGACGTCGACCGAATCCAGCGAAATAAGAGTTGCGGGCCAACCAGCCGGCTCACGAATATCGGCCGAGCTTTTTTCACATTACATTTGAGATCTGTTCGGCATTTACAGTTACATGCTGCTGCTTAATTTTGCCCCTGCCATTCTAGCCCCGCCCGTTTTCGATAGGACGAACGTTCGCTTCTCACGCCGTCTGCGCCCCGCCGAAGGAAGACGAAAGAAAAAAAAAAGGACAGGACGAAAATACAGAGCAGGAGGGGAAGGAAAGGGCGTGGAAAGGAGAACACGGAGAAAATCACAGAAAGAGCTGAAGCAATCGGTTGTTGTCGAACCTTTTCTTTTCGTGGACAGCTAGGCCCAGGATGGAGTCTCGAGTAAGCGCCATCCCCTATTGCAGCACCAACCAACTCGCCCACCCGGCGCTGACACTGGCTCCTTCCCAAAGCACCAGAACGAGCCTCGCCCAGGCGCCCTCGTCGAGAGACACTCCTTCCCTGCGAGCCTCCAGACGCCATCAATTTCCGTTGCAGGCATCCGCAGAGGCCTCACACGTGGCTTCAGCTTCCAGCGAAGAAGCACCATCACCAGCACCAACTTGACGATAAGTTCAGGCTACACTGACGCCAGCGCCGATGTCACCTTCCAAGCAGATACATGGGGGCCGCTCGGCCTCAGTCTCCTGCACTCGCCGCCCGAGCCCCTGATCGACTTCATCTTCGTCCACGGCCTGCGCGGCGGCTCCATCAAGACATGGACCAAGGGCGGCGACCCGCGCCTGTACTGGCCCCAGGCCTGGCTTCCCCGTGATCCCGACCTTCAGCACGTCCGCATCCATTCGTACGGCTACCAAAGCGACTGGGGCGATAGCAAGCATGACTCCCTGGACCTGGACGACTTTGGCCGCTCGCTGTTTGGCGAGATGTCGACGTCGCCGCACCTGAGACGCGACAAGACGCCCATAATCCTCGTCGGCCACTCGATGGGCGGACTAGTCATCAAGAAGGCCTACCTCTTTGCCCAGCGCGACAGCCAGGCGTCAGACCTCGCTTCGAGGATCCAGTGCATGTTCTTCTTGGCCACTCCGCACCGCGGCAGTGACTCGGCCAAGCTGCTGAACAACATCCTGCGTGCGAGCGCCGTCCACAACAGCAAAGGGTACATCAGCGATCTCATTCCCAACTCGTCGCAGATCTCCGGCATCAACGATGAGTTCAGGCACTGGACCGACTCCCTCCAGATCTGGTCTTTCTACGAAACCGTCAGGACCAAGCTCGGGACCAGCAGCGTCGCCATTGTGGGCAAGGACTCTGCCATTATGGGACACAAGCAGGAGATAGTGAACCCGTTGTATGCCGACCACAGAAACATCTGCAAGTTCGACAGTCCCGCGGACCCCAACTACGCCTTTGTCCGGAACTCGTTGGTAAAAGCCACCGAGGATGTTCTTGGCGACATATTCACTCAGAAGGCGGACGAGACCAGGGTCGAGGTCGGCCTGCTCGAGGCGTACCTACATATCGCCCACGACCCCGAAGACGACATACTCAACATCGAGTCCAAGAAGATCCTAGGGTCCTGCGAATGGCTTCTGGAAACACAGTCTTTCCGCGACTGGAGAGATGGCGATGCGGCACGGCAACCACTGCTGTGCTACTGGCTGGCCGGTCAGCCAGGTGCAGGGAAGTCGCTCTTGACGTGCCACGCCATCCGCCACCTGCAGGACGATCTCGGCGTGGATACGTGCTACTACATCTTTCGACACGGGCGGCGGGGGCAGCAGACCGCCAGCAGCATGCTCCGTGCGCTTGCCTTTCAGATGGCCCTGCTGCATCCGGCTGCCCGCAAGTCACTGGTTGCCATGAGCGAGGCAGGTGTCACGTTCGACAAGGACGACGAGCGGACCATCTGGAAGAAGATATTCATCAACGGCATCCTGTCGCTTCCGATTCCGTCGGTGCAGTATTGGCTCATTGACGGGCTCGACGAGTGCACCAACCCGGACCGGCTCCTGACGTTGTTCTGCAGTCTGCAGCCGGAGCCTGATCGCATTCCCCTGCGCATCTTCTTTAGCTCCCGCCGGCTGCCGGAGCTTGAAAGACACTTCTCGCGCCTCGAGACGGAGAAACGGCTTTACCGCCATCACATCAGCTTTGAGGACACGCGGGCCGACATTCAGCGGCTCGTAGAAGAAAACTCGGACAGTCTTCCTGTCGAGCCGGAAAGACGGGCTGAGCTCGTCGAGAAACTGGTATCCCGATCTGACGGGGCCTTCCTCTGGGCGGATCTGGCGCTCGACGAGCTCGGCAAGGTCTTTGACGAGGACGAAATCAACGAGGCGCTGGACCAGGTCCCGCTGAAGATGGAGTCCCTGTACACCCGCATTCTTGAGGACATGGAAAGTAACCGGCGCCATATCAAACTAATGACGGCTCTCCTTGAGTGGACAGTGTGCAGCACTCGTCCACTCAGAGTCGACGAGCTCCAAGCCTGTCTCTCTTTACAGCTGGGTTCACGGGTCCTAAATATCGAGCGCATCATCGACGAGCTGTGCTCCCAGCTCCTCCGCGTCGACCCCCACGGGAACGTTCAACTGGTTCACGCGACCGTCGGCGACTTTCTCCTGAGCGACGACTGCACGTCTGCCTTCCACCTACAAAAGAGCACCGCACACGAACAGCTAGCCACGGTCTGCCTTGGATACCTGATCGACGATGAGATGCGCCCACCTCGCCACCCAGCGTTTGCGTCCAAGGCCTCCACCACGGTAAAGGTGAAGTCGGCGTTTGCCGACTACGCGTGCACCTCGTGGTCCGAGCACCTAGCCGTGTCGTCCTCGGCCTCGGACGACCTGTTCCTCCTGCTGGACAAGTTTCTCGGATCCAACGTGCTGTCGTGGGTTGAGCATGTCCTCCGGCGGAAGGGAAACCTCTACCACCTTGCGAGAGCGTCGAGGAATCTGCAGAGGTACCTCGACCGGAGGGTGAAGCACACGTCTCCTATTGGCAAGCAGTTCAGCAACATCCAGGCCTGGCAGACGGACCTCGCGCGCATTGCGCTCAAGTTTGGCACCAGTCTGCTCGAGGATCCTTCGGCAATCCACTTTGTCGTCCCTCCTTTGTGTCCCACGCTTTCCGGCATACATCGCGAATTTGGCAACAGCGCCAAGGGGCTGAATCTAGCCGGAATCACCAACGAGACCTGGGACGATTGCATACGCTACATCGACTACCGGCTGGGCCGTGCCGTGTGTCTTACAGGCTGCGATGGCTGGTTCGCCATAGGCATGAAAGCTGGATGCGTCAAACTTTATCGACAGAGCACTTGTGACCAGGCCGCCGAGCTCGACCACGGTGAGCCGGTCAGGTGCTTGAAGTTCGACCACGCCTCACGACGGCTTGTGTCCTTTGGATTCAGCAAGATGAAGTTGTGGAAGGTCGACGACGCGACCTGTTTATGGACTATCGCTCGCGATTCCAAAAGCCTTGTGACGACCGTCACCTTCACCGAAGACGACGCCTCGATAATTACGGTTGACAAGCACGGCAATGTTGCGGCCTTCAGCGCCAAGCACGGCGTCAGGATTGACGAGCCGAATACTACCGCCCAAAGCTTGACGCACAAACGCGGCGCCCGGCAGGTCATCATCGACGCCGACATTTGTCCCAACACCGAGCTGCTCGTGATTGCTCACCGAGGCAGACCTCCCCAGATCTGGGGACTGCAGCCAGATGTGATGATTGGTGTTTGCAACCTTCGGCGGGATACCCCAGGACACCCCATCATGTCTGTTTCCGAGGTCCTGTTCAACCCGAACCCGGCCATCGAGCTCCTGGCGGTGTCGTACCAGGACGGCGAGCTTGCCATCTTTGACCGCTGGGCAGATGAGGAGCACGAGCTCAAATCAGTGGCCGGGAATGCCTTGGCGCTCTCCTCGAGCCCTGACGGCCACACTCTTGCTACCGGGGATGCCCACGGCGTTATAAAGCTCTGGGACTTTGAGACCCTGTCGCTCATGTACTGCATTCGCTCCACCGAGACCGAGGTGCGGTCGCTGGCCTTCAGCGGCGACGGCAGCCGACTCTACGACATCCGAGACACCAAGACCAAGGTGTGGGAGCCCTCAGTGCTTCTCCGCAAGGCCGCGACCGAGGAGTCGAGCATCAGTGAGTCCGTAACAGCTTTGTTCCCAGTTGCTGATGCGTCTGTCAACCAAGAGACTCTCGATTTGACGCACGTTATCGCTCCGCCAGGCGCCGGCTGTATCCTCGCCGGCCGCAACGACGGAACCGTTGCTCTCGGCGACTTGCACACCGGAATTATTGCTTCATCGCCACTCTATGCACACCCCAAGGGTACATACATCACCAAGATTGCCTGGAACGGCTCCTTCATTGCGAGCGCCGATTCAGATCGTCGGGTCGAAGTCCGCCTTGTCATGAGAGACCAAAGCCAGACCGAGTCTCCAGCACCTTGGTCCGTAGACCAGACGCCGACCTATGAGACGAAGCTCGAAGGACCCCTTCTCGCCCTGGTGCTCCACCCAGACCAACCTCTGCTGCTGTTTTCCTTGGGCCTCGAAACAAGGCTGGTGGACCTGTCATCGAAAGAGGAGCACGTATTGCGGTCCGACGATGCTGATGACCCGTTCCGGGCCTGGGCCTGGGTTACCCTGCCGGATGGGTCTGTTTGTCTTCTCGGTGCTCGTGCGCATGAGGTCGACGCCTACACCTGCACAGCAGGGCCCGAGGTGACCCTATTCCACAGATGGCGAGTCGCCGAGTCGACAGCGTCGCCGGCAATACAGAGCATCGCGGCCGACAAGGCAGGGAGCTGCATTGCCGTCACGCTAGAGGGCAGCCTTGAACACCCGGAGGCGCCCAAGCTGCTCCTCTATCGAGCCTCAGCCATCAGCGCCGCCCTCGAGACGGGCGACGGACCGAAAATCGAGACGGCCGCGGGAGACACGCTGGGCCAGCTGGCAAACCGAAGCGTCAAGGCCTTCTACGGCTTCTACGGCGACCGTGCCGTCTTTTTGGACCACGACCTCTGGGTGCGCTCCGTCGCCACGGCCGCCGCCGCCTCTAACCCACTCGGCGGCGGCGGCGGCGGCGGCCACAGGCGGGTGGTGAGGCGAAGACGCAGCACGTTCAGCGGCGGCAAGGGCGCCGAGGAGATGGCGTCCAACGGGCACTTCTTCGTGCCCCGCGAGTTCATCAGCACTAGCAACGGGGCGGACCCGGTCCTGACGGTCGACGGGGCCGTCATCTTTCCGCAGGAAGGGGAGCTCGGCGTGATCAGGAACGCGCTGGAGTGGACGTTTGGCGGCTCCACAGGCGATGATCAGCAGAACAGCTCGCACTCTCCTTCATCCATCACCGGACAGGGATCCGGCCGGATGAGGAGGCGGGGTGGAGCTGGTACTTTGGGGCGAGGGGCGGGAAGGAGAAGTTATAGTACGACTAGCGGGGCATCTGGGACGTGACGCTGGGTGCTTTCACCTGGTGTTGTTTGTGGTTATCACTTTGTTTGAGGTTCACATGCACATATTTGGGCTGGAGCAAGGATGTATGTAGAAATAAAGCCCAGCCCGCCGTGTACGCCTTTTGGTTCCTACCAGCTCTGTAATCATCTTTAGGCATGGGAGGAACAGTCGCCGTATGTGCCCAGCTGAGACATTTTCCACCGGGCACTATAATTCCAGTTTCTGCCCAGGTTAGGCTCCTAGGCCAGAGGTTAGCGTGTTATCACTCCTTCGGTCGACGGTGTTGAGACGACTCTGCGGGAGGGTTACGAAAGAAGAAGAAAACCAGAAGGGACTTGAAAGAAGTTGGAAAAAGTGCGATTGGAAAATCGGCATTGCAAAGAAGGGAATCGGAAGAAAGAAAGGAAAGTTAAGCCCTTGGGACGGCGTACCATTACTTGCGCGGGCACAGCAGGCTGGTTAAAGGAGAGGCAGCGGCTTGAGGACATGGACGTCTCAAACAGCTTTCAAATGAGACGTTTACCTTGGGGCGCTGATTCCCAAACGTTCTAGCCCATTTCCCGTCAGAGGGACCGCTGCTCTTCATTCCCGGCCCAGCCCCG
The DNA here is from genome assembly GCA_003049425.1 of Magnaporthiopsis incrustans. Taxonomy (NCBI): domain Eukaryota; kingdom Fungi; phylum Ascomycota; class Sordariomycetes; order Magnaporthales; family Magnaporthaceae; genus Magnaporthiopsis; species Magnaporthiopsis incrustans. Next base: position 50,459 of record PYSR01000065.1, read on the forward strand.
TACCTGCTCATCGAACGCTGCCTCGGTTTCACCCAGCCCCAGCCAACGTTGATGTTGATGGTAAAACCGAAGGCCAGCGCTCATCGTAAAACATTTCATACTCGGCCACCATCACGACCCGTATCTCTTCCTTATCGCCCGACGACGACCTCGACCTCGGGTTGTAACCAAACAAAAACCTGCCCTGCGCACTCCTCGTCGTCTCGCAAGACGACGGCGGCGGCGGCGGCGGCGGCGGTACACCGCCCCGCTGGAACCGGTGCTCCACGTGCGTCACCCCAGCCGTGCGATCCACAATCATATCCATCATGATCTTGATCTTCTTGTTCCAGTCCGACAGCTGCCGCTCGGGCCCTGGTCTGGGCACAACGAGGCGCCGCGGCGGCGGCGGCGAGCTGGGCAGCACGGCGCGCACCCAGACGTCGTCGCCTTCGGGGCGGGTGTGCGTCACCGGCAGCGGGACGAAACCGGGGGTCCCGTCCCCTTCCTTGGGGAGCTTCTTGAACACCACTTCGAACTGCTCCGGCTTGGGCAGGTCGAACAGGCGGCCCCCTTCCCGAAAACGCCGCGTACCAGACGTCGCGCCGCGTGGCCACGACCACGACCACCCGGCCCGACGACGACAGGTCCTTCGTCGCGAGCTGGAACGGCTCGCTGCCGTACCTGACGAGGACCGACTGGTGACGGCTCGACGACCCGGGGCCGGGGATCAGCCGGTCCAGCGGTTTTTCGCAGTGCGGCGTCCCGGGTCTGGTGTACAGCGACATTTTCTCGTCGACCGTGTGCCGGGGCAGCGTGTTGAATTCGTCCTCGCTCCACAGGGAGTCCCAGAGCGCGAGCCCACGGCGTCGCCGCTGCCGCTTTAGCCCCGCGGGGCATGTTGCGTTGGACGCCGGCGGCGGCTGGGTGCCTTCCTTGGGTTTGGTCCCGCCTTCTCCTGGTTGCGGTGGTGGTTGAGGTTTGGGTTTTCCCCTGGCGAGACGGTGGCTGGTTTTGCGGCCGTGTTGGTTACGGCGTTGGGCGTGGCGTTGGTGGTAGGTGGTTGGGGCTTCTTGGCTGTCCCTCCTCCTCCTCCTCCCAGCTTAGTGGGGCTGAGGGGTTTTGGAAGTGCGGTGTTGGTGGTGGTGGCGGTGCGTGATGACGGTGGTTAAGGGGTTGCTGGGTTCGCCTTGGCCTTGCCCCTTTGAGCGATGGGTGTGGCCTGGGCCGCTGCCACGAAAAGGACGACGAGGGTGATGAGGTTGGCGAGCTGCATGGTTCCAAGGGCAGGAAGTGGAGTGGGCCGTGTAAGTGAATCACATCGAGAGACAATATATGCGATGGAGGCCGGGTCGAAAAGCTGCGGTTACTGTGCGGACGTGTCGTGAGTGTGGAACAAATTTTTGCAACAAAGACCGACTGTTTTCATCATAATGTAGCTTGGGCGACATATATACCCATTCGCCGCCGTGCCATGGCATCTTGATGTTTCGAGCCCTGTGATGTCCATTCCCACAGCCTTGTGACTGTCGATATTCTCACTACACGGCACTCACACCCAGCCCAATGTTATGTCTTGCACATTGACAAGAATAGCGCGGAGCCCGGGACGACGTTCAGGACCTACGCGGGGGTGTGGTTGGTCCCCGATTTAGAACCACCTACTGTGCTTGCCGGGGTAAAGTGTTGGAATCAACAGCCATCTCGGTAATGGGGCTGAGCGTTGGCGCCCCGGCCGTTGGTGCTGGGCCGCTGGGACTCTGCACCTCGCCCCCAGTTCTAAGGACAGACTGGGGGCCAAACAGCTAAACTGGTTTGCGGCTGTGCTCCTGATACAGATGCCATTGTTCTTCACTGCTATCTGACCATCAAACAACATCTTGCCATCACGACCAGGATCCCTCTGTACATGGGGTCCCACTTCGAAGACAGCGTAGTTTTTCTCCGCCTCGACCTGTTCTCGACTCGAGACCAGTGTATTCTGAGGATTTCCCTGCATTCCATAGATCCCGTCGGACACTGCAGTCGGCTGGCATAGCCGGGCTCGGAGGTGTTGAGCTCGGCCGTTCTCGGGTGGGAGAGTCGTGTTTGCTGGCAAGGCATTTGGCGACAAGGAACCACCGGCCTCTGACGAGCCATTCAACTTTAATGACCCATACGATCCTGGCGATCCATATCTGCCGCCCGCCGTGGATGGCTTAAATCTACCCGATCGCCCTCCAGACATAAGCCGTTGTGGCGGACCAGTCGGGACGATGGGGGAGCACAGGGCCGTGGCCGCGCTGAGACCGGCGAGCGTGAGAAGGTTCGAGATACACGTAGCGAGCGGGTAAGACGTAAAGGCGGCCTCGAGGTGATGTGCATAAAAGAGGAAAATATGCAAGAGGATGGAAGATAAACGTACGATGAGATAAGAAGTGACGGCAGAGAGATGATTTGCTTGCGTGATGGCCTCGGGCTCGCAGAGCCTCTCGTTTTGCGAACCATCACGGTCCGGCGCCCAAATCCGCAGTCACGGCGGTATCAAAATTTCTCGCGAGCTTACACGTGTAAATGGAGACGTCTAAATCGCAGTCAGCGTCCGTCGGTTGTCTGCTTTTCCCCAACCTCTTTTCGTGCACCACAGTGGGCCGCTTATTCAGTTCTAGACAGCTCCAGCTGGGACTTCATCCCTAGCTGGGGCCTCTCCTTAAGCCGAGATCCATAGTGAAGGCATTCCAACTTGTGCTCGCGACGTTTACAGTAAACTCTCGAACATGGCCAGTGAGCAAGGCCCGGGCCAAAGCCATCGTATCATCTACCTTCGCCATCACTGCTGAGCAATGTTCGAACGAATGTCCGAACAACCTAGGAGATGCTCCCCTATTTAATTAACACTAAAAATTTGATTTACGGGTCTAGACTATAATGTGTAGGATATGTAAGGAATGAACCGGCAACTATCATGGCGGAAAGAACCAGGAATAAAACTGCCAGGCATGTAGCCCCAGAAACGCCAGCTCCTTAAACAGCCGCTGAGCAGAGAACAAAAAAAAGCCAAATCGTAAATTGGAGGAACCTTCTGCGGAGGAATCGTTCATGGTCAAGACTTCATCTTCCGAAGCACTCTGGGGGTATCGGGCATCTTTCTCGCTGGCGAACTCTGACCGCTCGACACCGGGGTGACATTTTCGGGCGTCGTCCAAGGCGACTCCTAGATTTCGCCAGGCCCACGGCCCCAATCCCCCCACCAAAAATCTAACTAGAAGTCCTGTGGAGGGGGCCGCGGCATCGGCGCCGTGCCGTTCTCGTAGGTCGGGGCGGCCGCCCGGTACTCCCCAATGCCACCGCCGTTGCGCAAGGGGAATGAGTCGGACCTCCCACACTCTTCGTCGATCGGCCTCCGCTGGGACATGGAAGACGACGACTGGTGCGTCGTCTCAGGCATGCCCTTGGTCCTGAAGGCGTCTGAGGGGCCGTGCCGACGGTGGGCGCCAACCCCCCGACGACCAGTATAAACTGCTGGGTAGAGATCGACAAAGAAGGAAAAGATGTATAGGGTGAAGATGAATGCGATGACCCACTCGAGGACGGCGCCCGAGTTCTGGTTGCGTGTCCTGAGCGCGACCCCGAAGCCGACCGACAGCAGCACCTCGGTGATGACAAAGGCGAGCTTGATCCAGAAGGAGACGCGCAGGATGCGGTGCTCCCTGTTCTGGCCCAGGCGCTGGTATTCCCAGCAGATGAACACGGCGCTCAGGGCGTATCCGCCCATGAAGAGGGTCAGGAAGATGCGGTGCAGCGTGGCGTAGTGCAGGGTGTCGAACACGCTCAAGAGGATGAGCCCTGCGGTACCGACGATCGCGAAAAAGACCGTCAGGACCGAAAGGACCTTTTCGGTGAGGCTGACGTTGGGCACGAGGCGGCCCTTGTGGCGCAGCCAGCGATCGGCTAGAAAGCCGGCGTCGAGGAAGACGCTGGTGATGACACAGCCCGTGACAAAGAGCGGCTTCAGCTCGCTGGCGCCAACATCACTGATGTAAGCGATATATTGGTCTTCGCTCATGCTCGGGTAGAACACTCGGTTTGTTCCGACGATCCAATGGAGCAGCAGGCCGAGCAGCGTGCCCAGCCACACCGTCCCAGAGATTATGGGGAGGATCTATGTGACACATGTACTATGAGTACGCACGCTTGAGTCTCCAGGCCGGAAGAGAGCGTGGGGTAGGCAACCAACCCAGTACGATAATCGGATCATTGTGGCAGTCTGCAGCAGAAACTAACGGTTCGTGGTGCACCTCAAGTTCTTTGGGGTACAGGATCCCGGTCGGCGACCCTGTGAGTGCAAGTGACAGATGTGGCGGTAGCGACCGAGGGAAAGAAAGTCGATGCACAAAACTGTGAGGTTATGTTGGCAGTGGATGGCCGGCGGGGCTTGGTATTTAAAAGACACGAGAGGTCTGCAGGTTGGACAACAGGACCCCTGAAAGATCCTTGTTTCATGCACGAGGTTGACTCTCGCAACCAAGAGCGGACGACGGGATGGCGTTGAGGTTGCGCAGCGCCGATTGGCTGGTAGGGCAGATGCAGTGGCTGTCGTCTGATGATCCCGCTAACGTGGTGGATGGGGCAGGTTCTGGGAATCGGGGGATGTTGTGGAGGTGGAAAGCAAAGGGTGCCACTCTCAGGCTTTAGTATGCGGTCAAGCAGGATTCGGCGTGCCAGATATAGCAGACGAGAGAAGCGGTCACAGGAAGGAAAGGAAAAAGCTAGAAAAGGAGCAAGGGTCTGAGGGTCGTTGCTCGTTTTCCTTCATCGTTCGTGCATTTGGGATGCGGCTTCGCAGGACGAATGCCACGGCATGACGTCACTCGGGCGGCTTGCTGTCATCGGTCCGCAAAGGTCTGGACCCAACCGCTGGCAGCCCCCACCAGCTGTGGAGCACGCCACATCAGCGGAGTTGCGGCCTTGGTCAAGCGTCCGTGCCGTTCGTCGATCCGGCAGAAAAACGAGGGCGAGAAGAATCAGAAGATGGCCCTAAAAGCTAATCATTGCTCGGATCGAACAGGTTTGATCCACTGCCTGGTCGTGTCCTGATCATGTCTTGCGCGTCGGGGGGCTGGCACCATCCATCAACTCTGGTCGCTGGCGTGATTGCTTGCTGTTTTGGGCGAGGCGCAGACTTTGGGGTGCGGAACAGGCTCTCGTAGTGAATGAATACGGGTCACACCCAGATCCTTGGGCCACGTCGACGTCAGCGCTTCGTCGGATGGTTTTTGTTTGCCGACTACGGTTCTCGACCGAATTGCGACCTGGATTTCCGTTGGCTGTTCGGGCTGGACGATGGAAGATGCAAGGCTGGGCCGCCAGCGAGCCAGGCCGCGACTCCCGTCCAATGATTGAGCTCCATTAGGAATCCCCGCCGCCTCCACAGCTGCGCCGCCCGCAGGGCTGGAACACCAGGCCGCTCTAAACGCTGCGAGCTCAATCAACACAATGGCATAACGAAAACAACCCACACGTCGCGACACGCGCAGCCTCACCCACCCGGTTCGCCATGGCCGTGTCGCCGCTGATACCTCCTCCCCTCGACCCGGCCGTGGCCGCGGCCGCTCAGCAGCGGTCGACGTCGTCGCCGCTCAAGCGTCAGCTGTCGGCCGTCTCTTCCGCCAATGGCACCCCAAGCTCGATCCCGAAGCAGCAGCTCAAGCCGAAGCCCCCTGCCGCCGCTGCTGCTGCCGGCGCCGCCGGGCTGCCCGCCGGGGACCTGATTGAGCAGATGAACCGGGCCGAGGCGAACAAATACGTCACCAGTGAGATCGATCTTCCTCCCCGACGACAGGAAGGGAGAGGAACAGCCTGGCTAACATGGTATGCACACACGGTCAGCCGAATTCCTCGGAGAGGGAACCTACGCCATCGTGCACAAGGGCTACGAGCGCGCCAAGCCGTCCAACATCGTCGCCATCAAGATGATCAAAGTGCAAAAGGAATATACAGACGGCATGGCGCCCGACGCCGTGCGCGAGCTCAAGCACCTGCAGGAGCTGTCGCACCCAAACATCATCGCGCTGCGGTCCGTCTACTCGTCCAACAGCCAGAACCTGTGCCTGGTGCTCGAGTTCCTGCCGCTCGGCGACCTCGAGATGCTGATCCGGGACACGGACGGCGTCATCTACGGCGGCGCCGACGTCAAGGCCTGGATGGGCATGCTGACGCGGGCCGTCTGGTTCTGCCACGAGAACTACGTGCTGCATCGCGACATCAAGCCCAACAACCTGCTCGTCGCCGCCGACGGCGAGGTGAAGCTGGCCGATTTCGGTCTCGCCCGCTCCTTCTCGGACCCGTACCGCGCCATGACGGCGAACGTCATCACGCGCTGGTACCGCCCGCCCGAGCTGCTGTACGGCGCCCGCCACTACTCGGGCGCCGTCGACGTCTGGTCCGTCGGCTGCGTCTTTGCCGAGCTGGTCCTGCGCAAGCCCTATTTGCCGGGCAACTCGGAGCTCGAGCAGCTGGCCATGGTGTGCGCCGAGCTGGGGAGCCCGACCGAGGACAACTGGCCGGGCGTGTCCAAGCTGGACATGTACACCCCGCCGGCCGACCCGCCGCACCCGGTGCCCGACAAGGCGCGCATGATGGCCACGTTCGGCACCGCGGGCGCCGACGGCGTGGACCTGCTCATGAAGACCCTCACCCTCGACCCCAGGAAGCGCATCACCGCCCGGGACATGCTGCGGCACCCTTGGTGGCGCTCCCAGCCGAAGCCCACCGCCAAGGAGGACCTGCCCCGGAAGAAGGGCAAGGGCGCCGAGAAGAAGTCGGCCGCCGACCAGTCGCGGAAGCCGGGGCAGCTGGACGATGCGAGGACTGCCAAGGTGGCCCGGAAACTCGACTTTGGAGCCAAGTGATTTTCAGTGGGCTTTTTTTTTTCCTGTCAGTTTCTAGACTGTGATGGTGCAAATTCTGCAGGGCGGGGTGGATAAAATAGTATTTTTTTTTTTCGATTCGGAAATAACAACACGAACACGCGGGAGTTTAGGCGTTTAAAACAGCGCGGCGGAGGATTAATGATAGATTCTAGATACCTTCTGGCATGTTGCTGATGAATACAGTTTGGCTTTTCGTTTTATTGGCCCTCGTTGCATCTCCCGTTTGCCTATATACCCATGAAATATGTTTCCTGCTTGGCTATACCCTATGAACGATGCTTCGTGCTACTTTTATGTCGGAACGCTCTGCAATGAAAACACAATCGTACCCAAGAAAACGTACAGAAGAAAAGGGTGCCCGTCGGGCGTCTAGGCAGAACCCCTCACATAAGCCCGCAATCGAGCCCGTACATGGCCTTCTCAACGTGCCTCTTGACCTGGTACCAGTCGGCGCGGCGCTCGGCGTATTGGTAGACCTCCTCGGCCCTAAAGACGCCGCCGAAGCGGTCGCTGTCGGCGATGATGGTGGCCATCTCCTTGGAGTGGCGCGGGTCGATGAGGTACAGCTGCGACAGCTCGCGCAGGGCCTTGAAGTAGGGCAGCAGGTCCGGGTTGCGGAGCTCGCGGCGGACGTAGTCAAAGTACAGGTTCATGTCGGATATGACCTTGATGGCGCCGTCGGTCGACACGCGCTGCCGCTTGAGGTGCTTGCACACGGCCGCGAACAGCCGCAGCCCCACCTCGCCGTTGAACACGTCCAGCATCGACTTCTCCGTCGTGCCCACCAGCATGCGCGTGTGGCTCGACACGAGGTCCACGACCCGCTTCGCCGTCTGCGTCGGCCCCATGTCCGTGTCTGCCGGCGCGCCTGACGGTCCGCCGCCGCCGCTCGCCGACGACGCCGCGGCCATGTCCTTCTCGGACCCTGGCGCCCCCGAGGCGAGCGGGTTGTAGTCGGTGGGCAGCTGCGTGGTGGCGCAGATGTATTCGACCTCGTCCATGAGCACGTCGATGCCCTTGTTAAGGCCAGCGGCCACGCTCTCGTCCAGCATCTGCTCGAACTTCTTCTTGGCCAGCCCCGACGCGTCCAAAAAGTCATTGCGGTCCGCGATGCCGGGCGCCGCCAGCTGCTGCTCGTAAAAGACGTCGATCATCTGCGATATGAGGTCGCCCAGGTTCACCAGTTCGATAAACATGACCAGCGGAGCCACCCCGCTCTTGGAGTGATCCGTAACCTCGCGCGGGTTGTAGTGCGACAGGTGCTCGACGGCGCGGTCGAAGCCGGGCTTGATGTGACGCCCGCCCAAGATGCGCAGCAGGGCCACAAAAATGGCCTCGCACTGCTCGCGCGCCTCACCGCCGGCCTGGCCACCGAGCGGGATGAAGACTGCTGCGCGCCCTAGACTCGTCTTGGCCGCGTGCACCAGGTTCAGCGCCACCTCGATGCTGAAGAGAGACTTGATGCCCTCGAGCCGCGACGCCACCAGGGCCGCCTTTGCCGCCAGCTCGTCTGTCGGCGCCTGCTCGGGCAGTGGGGTCGCGGTACGCTCAAACGCCGCCCCGAGCCCAGGGCTTTGCGGCCGTGAAGCGTGTGGTGACGTTGGAGGTTGTAGGACGTTGCCGTTGGGCGCCGGGGTGTTGGTTGGCGTATTTGAAGTAGATTTGCTGTTGCCGCCGCCAAACGGAGCCGTGAGCAGCTGACTGGGGAGACTGGGCAGCACCGTGACGGGCATCATGACAACCTTCTTGAAGGAACTCAAAAAGTCCTTCTTGTCGGCTTGCCGGTTGAAATTGCCCATGTAAAAGGACTCGGCAGTGGCATCCTGCTCTGACAGCCTCGTCTCCCAGATGCCCACCTCGTTCTCGGCATGTTTGACAAAGAAGTCGAGCTCCTCCTGGAGGTATAGGTCCAGGTGCGGCTCGAATGTTCGGAGGGCAATCTCTTTGGCTTTTTCTTCCGTCTCCTCAGCCGTGCCGTTGGGCACCTTGAGGGTCCTTAGAAACAGGTAGGCCTGCTCAAAGACTCCAGAGACGGCCTGAAGATATGCCGACAGGTTGCGTTCGTGCGCCTCGTCGAAAAGTGGGGTGCAATACTCGATAATGATGTCGTCTTTGATCTTGTCCACAAAGGTCCAGAACACCTGGTTCGGCCGTGGGAAAATCTTGCCGATGAAAACCCCTTGTTCGTTGATCTTGGCGGCCAGATTGTCGAAGAACTGCCTTGATGGTTCCAAGGTGATGTCTTCGGACTCCCCGCCTGCCTGGTCCAGGCACGCGACCGGATCCGCCATGAGAGCGTGTCCGGATTCGGAGAACACGGGGTGCTTGGCAATGAAGAGCTCGACAGCGGCGTTGGCGCCGTTGAGGTCGTCGAGCACGTGGGCGTAGCGGCGCATGCGGCCCTCGACGTCCCAGAACTCGTACCCCTGCTCGAACTCGCGCAGCACGGCCGTCTCGAAGATGCCGACCATGGTCAGCAGGCGCTCGCCGCGCTGTCGGCAGCCCTCGGCCCAGTCGCAGCGCGCAAACACAACCAAGTTGGCAAGCATGCGAGCCTGCCGCTCCGGATCACGGAAGACCTGGAACAGCACAGGGTCCGTGTGGCTCCGCGCCCGCACCAGGTCGTAGTAGAAGGGGCCCAGGGCGCCGTAGACCTTGCCAAACTCCTGCCGCGCCCGGCCGCGGGCGCTAACCACGTTCTTGAGCACATCAAGCAGGGCGTTGGGGTCCTGCATCGGGTCGCCGACGCTGCCCCGCGGCTGCTGCTGCTGCGGCGGCGGCTGTCCGGTCTGTTGTGGGACGAGGGCTTGCATGCCACCCAGAGACATGGTCTGGAAGCCCTGGCTCAGGTCTGCAACCTGCCTGCTGCTCCGCCGCTGCTCTTCGATCGAGGCGTCGAATATTGTAAAGCTCGTCGGCGCTCCCCTCTGCCCGGGTGCCCCACCCATGACAGACCCGCGCTGACCGCCTGCGCGCTCGGCGGCCTCGCGCCTCCTCTTGACGGCCTCGTCGAACCGGCGCCGCGCCTCGGCCTCATCCCAGACGCCCAAACTCTTAAGCCGTGCCACCCATCGTGTGTCGTCATAGACCATCTCCTGCATGCGGCGGGACACGCGTGCGAAACGCATCATGTCGGGGATCGGCAGGTAATCGAGCACCGAAACCAGAATTTCTGTGACGATCAAGAACAGTTCGATCAGCACCCTTCCAGGAAGAGGTCTGCCGGTAGCCACAGCAGCTTACCTGCTGGGAGGGTGGTTCTGTTATCCCACATGTCGGCTGCCTGCAGCGTCCCCAGGATGCTGTTGCCCTGAGGGGCTCGCCTGAACTGCGACATATTGGCGGCTGGTCTTTGGGGTTGCCGGGGTAGAAATGCGCCAGATGTTGCCGAAGGAGGACGAGGCCAGATGGCAGGAGGTGACCCTGCAGGGTAGTCGCCTCAGTGAGGGACTAGGGTTGGGCGCAAGAGCGTCGTCGGTTCGAGGTTGGTGGTGTCGAGGCACCCCGCCGTGGTCGCTCGCAAATCACTCTGGAAAGCGGCTTGCTGCGGCCAGCTCCCCCATGACGTAGAGGCCGAGGAGAGGCTGCTTCCTCGGTGCCGATATGGATCGGAAAACACGGGTTCGTTCGCTCGGGTTTGTCGTCGGATGGCCCTCGAGCGGGAAATCATGATTGGGCTGGACGCATGCTGCTGCACACGCCGTTCCTCGACCATCTGGCGAATCAAACCAGGGGTGGGGCGGCTGCTTGCCCCTGGCCCCTGCCGTTGGGTGCGAGCACAGTACAAATAGTGCGATGGTCCACAGCTATGCTCACAGGGCCTAACGGTTATAGCTACAGGGCTTACCCCCCGTAATTACAGGGCTTACCTCTTGCTACTATAAGGCTAACACCTTGTAGCTGCAGGGCTCGCCCTTTGGGTTACCGTGTCCGTGGGCTGAGATGCATGCCGACGGGGTTCACATTAAAATCCCTATTTTCCCTCCTCTCAGCGCAAACCCAGGCTTCGAGTGCATCAAGCTGAGCCGCACAATATCGCTTGGCACCTCACTCGGGTTGAAGACCATGCAGAGCCTTAACTCGCCCCTCTCACCTCTCACGACAATGATTCGCATTCTGGAGCCCAAACAGCCTCGGCGACCATGACCGTCACCTCCCGATCCGAGTCCAACGGCAGCCGGCCTCTTTGCAGCACGTGTCGGTCCCTACCGCTCAAAACGCTCTTCACGACGAAGGGCCCGTCGCAGCTCGACTACGGCACGCCCAAAGAGTTATTATGCCGGGCGGAGCACTGCGCATTCTGCACACTGGTCAAGCACGCCCTCGAGACGCACTATGGCGGCGACTACCTGCGCGCGCAGCTCGAGCAGCCGCAAGACCCGCCTTTTAGATTGCAACTCGTGCAGACGCCGGTAGACCTGAGATTTTTCAACAGTACCGCCGAGATTAGCAAAGTTGGGAGGCCGGGCGCGTTCTACGTCGAGCTGCACGGCCTGATCCGCTTGACCGAGCGCAGGGCCCGGGAGGCGGCGCTGGAGGACCAGCGGAGGTTGGCGCCCAAGCTGCAGCTGCTGCGCGACGGTGGCGACGACGCCGCATCGAGGAGGGAGTGTGCCCTGTTCGGTCGCAAAGTGGAGCAGGACGCCATTGACTGGTCGTGCATCGCGCGCTGGACGAGGGCTTGCGAAACCAGACACGACATCTCGCGGCCGGGGTCAGGGCCGGGGCAGGCGCCGAGTGTCGCGCAGGGTACCGGGCTCCAGCTGCTTGCGATCGACGTGGACCAGCTCTGCGTGCTTCCTCTTCCGCCGGGCGCGAGGTACATCGCGCTCAGCTACATGTGGGGCAAGGACCAGAAAGTGAAGCTCAGCACTGCCAATGCCGACGCCATGGCGACGCCGGGGTACTTGGACACGGCCGACGGGAGGCCGTCGTTGACAATCGTCCACGCGATCCAGGTTTCGAAGCATCTGGGGTGCCGCTACCTCTGGGTCGACGCCCTCAACATCAAGCAGGACGACGAGGCCAACATTGTTTTCAACACGGGCATGATGGACCAGGTGTACGCAGACGCCTGGGTCACCATCGCCGCCGTGGCGGGGACGGACGCGGACGCAGGCCTCCCCGGAGTCGCCCCCGAGGTGCGCCGCAGCCGGCGGCAGGTGCGGGTCCAGGTTGCCCACGGCGTGGTCCTGGCGAACATGCTGGAGTGGGACAGCGAAGCGCTCAACCGGGCGAAGTGGAACACACGCGGCTGGACATACCAGGAGCGCCTCCTCTCGCCCCGCATGCTGATGTTTGCAGAGGACCAGATGCACTACAGGTGCCAAGGCGGCTGCAACTGGCGTGAGGAGATGCACATGGACGAGGACGGCTCTGCGGTCCTCGTGCCCTTCGACCCAAGACACCAGCTGGACGTGGAGGAGGCCGACGTGTTCGAGGTCTATGCGGCCGCGGTGGCCGAATACACGAAGCGCGCCTTCACCAACCTTAGCGACAGGCTACGCGGATTTCAGGGGGTGTTGAACCGGCTCGAGGTCCCCTTCAGGGGCCCCTTTCACCAGGGCATACCCGCATCCACGTTTGTCGACGGCCTGCTGTGGACTCCGCACGCCGACGGCGGCTCGCACCACCGGATACCCGAATTCCCCAGCTGGTCCTGGGCGGGCTGGAGCAGCCCCGTCGTCTACGCCGCCAGCGCCGATTCGGGTCTGGCGAACCTCTGCGAGACGACGACAAGCCAAGTTTCTATTGAAACAGCTGGGGGAGTGCGTCTGAGCCGCGTGGTTGACTGTCCTCCCTGGCCATCAGAAGGACAGAGCGAGGGCGGAGACTGTTGGAGGCGCATGTTTGACGAGGAGTCGTTGCGCATCCACTATGCTCTGGTAGAGGACGGCCGTCCGTCTCCATACCTCTATCCTCGCCCACTCGGGGCCTTTGACAAGCATCAGTCCGACGTCAAGAGAAACAAAGAAGGCGTGTTGACGGTACGAGGGAAGACGGCAGTATTTCGTCTGACGAAGCAACACACACGTCTCCTCCGAAGGAAGAGCACCACGTGCGACTCGGGCGTGCACGAGATCTGCCACATCGGTGTTTTGGACAGGCGTGGCTTCGTCGCGGGCACCGTCTTTGTGCACGCGGACCTCGTCCCCCACCTGGACGGCAGAGACCGCAGGTTCGTCGCCGTCGCCCGCTCCGTCCGCGAACGGACCGACTGCGACCCATCCTGGGACCCCGAGAGCGGCCGCTTTCGCCCTTGGACGCACCCAGACAGTGGGCGAGGGCAGCGGGAGGACGAGTACTTCAGGCTTGACCACGTTGGCGGCCGGGTAAAGTGGGGGGAGTGGTGTGACATGGACCACTTCAACCAGTTTGTGTTCTGGCCATTCTTCGACGTCCTTCTGCTCTCTGACCCAGGCAGCGATGGGACGGTGCAGCGGCTGGGCATCGGCAAGATTCACATCGATGCTTTCCTCCCAATAGGCGTTGAAGAATCCGTGTTGCTTAGCTAGAATTGTAATATGTATTTGATACGTCATCACAATATGTGAGAACTGCCAAGTCGCACGTTCTGCACTACCACCATACTACCAAAAGTCCGACTGTATTATAGGACCGGGGGGCCAAGAGGACCCTCAAAGCCCATTTAAAACAACAGAAATCCTTGTCCTGCACATTATTGGCAGATACAACAATCCCAGCATCATGGCTTCTTCCCTCGGGCCTATCACACCTATGCGGACTCTCCACCGCCTGCGCAGCAGCGGACGCGGCGTCGACGTGCAAGAAGGCCTGTCGATGGCGAGCGAACGCTGCGGCTGTCCTTTTTTCCTGCGCTACACTTCCACGAGCCCTCCAAACCCGTATCTCCCGCCTCCAGTCCCCGCGGCCCGATGCTCGTGGCCATGTTCCGCTCTCGATTGGCCAATTCCGAACAGGTTGGCGCTAGGTGACAGGGCCGACAGGTGGCGAGGACCACGGGCCCGGAGCAGCGGTAAAGGCCCAGGTTGGGAGGGCGCCTGAAGCACGCCGTAGTGGCCGACTACGTCAAGTCTGTCGATATCAGCGGCATGTCCGATATGTAGATATACACTCGCACGAACATATCGTCTTGTCCGTCAGGCCGGAGCACTGGGCCCTGCCGCCGCAGAAGCCTCCCATGTTCGGCGGGACGAGCGCATCAGAACGACTACGCTGAGCCCATACTCGTATTCTGCATAGTCGAACGACCGCAGCCATGAAGATCAGTCGGTAGCTTACATGATTTTTTTTAACTGTCCGTGAATTCCTGTGATGGTCGGCTGGCCTCTTTCTGTAGCCCCTATTTGACATGCGAAGCGGCCGCCATGTCAGAAAAGCGCGTTCCACGCCGAAGTGACGTCGAGGATTTCTCAAAGGCACAGTTGCGCCCATTCTAGACATCCATTGCCGTGTGTGACGAGATTGTATGTCCCAATTTTCATGCAGTTTCACGGTTGAACAAATTCCTTTGGCGGCGCTCAAGGCTCCGAGAAAACGGAAGCCCCTCGATTACACCCAAACCGCTGATCCCGATACCCCGGCTCTCTCATTCAACTAACCTCTCAAATCTCCTGATAGCTCTTCAGGGGCCGGAACTCGGCCGCCAGGGAACTGATCGCTCCCGGCTGACATGTTCACTCATTGGCGGGGGATCTGCACAAGGCGAGCAGATCAGTCATCAATCTCGGCGGCTTCCTTGGAGAAAACCGCCCCATTGGGCGATCGTCCACGCTTGGCGAACAAGGTATAAGTTTCAAGCCTTAACATGGCGGCATGGGTGATCCCACGTTTATGCATCCGGCGTTTCAATACCTTGGGAGCAGAAGGGCGCGGCTCGCCTAATGTTGCTGGCTTGCTGCATGCACCCCAGAGAATGTGATGGAAACGCCGGAGACACTACAGGGCGGCAAATGTACCACTGCCGGGCCCAGCCTTGGCACATCATCCTATCAGCAGCCGCTCTTCCCGTCTCGCGGCTCTAGCTTTGGAGGGATCGTCAATGGCATTGCTGCTTACTCTCCTCCTCCCCAGGTTTTTGTTCGCTCTCATTGGAGAATCGCGGCGCTTCCCCTGCATCGATCGCAATATGGCATCCCATTCCGTTGACCCTCCGCGTTCAATGCCGTGTCGCCATAGCCCCGGAGCCGACTTTCCTTAGTCCGCACCGCCACTCGGGCTCCCATGTGGCTCGTTTTCCTTTTCGGCCCTGCCAACCGGTAACACCATTCCGACCTATTCTAGGTCCTTTGGGAGTCGTCCCCTGGACGGCCGTGTTTCCGCTTAAGTGCACGCGGCAAGGGAAGTTGGCTCTTATGCTAATGCTTCCTGATTTGTATGTCTGTTTCGTTTCTCATTGTGATCAACGTTCGACATGCTCCGCAGCCGAGTTCCTTGCGGCCTTCCCCGCGGCGAGAAATATTTTCCACCCAATGCCGTGCCGTCGCTTCTGGATGGCGATGCTGGCGGAGCGAGGGGGCCGCTGTTTCATGCTCCCGTGCTCGCAGGGGAGGCTCCCAAGGGCCATTGGCCGGACCTGGAAACAACGTCAACACCAACACCAACACCACACCACACCACACCACCCCTTTCTCGCTAATCGATTTGTGGCGTGCGGCTCGAGATGCACCGCCTACACACTCTTGTGATGTCCTGCAGGTTCCGCAATTTCCATGATACACCTTTAATCAAAGGTCCCGTTCCGTTCGGCGCCGATCCCTGGGCCGGGGTCTGATCTTGGACTCCAAGGGATGTGATCCCCGGCAGTCACCTCAGGGGCAGTAACACAAACACATCCGAGCCATAACCAAGCGCCTGGAGGAGAGTCCCGGGCCGCATCTATAAATCCGCAGGTATCCGACTCCGTCGAGAAGCATTTATCTCAAACACAAGCTCTAAGCAGCTTGCTTCTCTTCCATTCTTCGCCCTTCCCTTGAACAAGACCGCGCCGAGCACAAGGACTCAGCCTGCTTTTCAATTCTTCTACAAGACCACACCGAGCACCAGGACTCAGCCAGCTTTCCACTTCTCTCCTCACTAGAAACCATGCATATTCGAATCTTTGTCGCTTTCTGCGCCAGCCTGGCCGCTGCTGCGCCTCTAGAGAACAGACAGTTCGGTATGTCGTCTCTGGTTGCCCGCTGTGCATCCCGCCATGTCACGATACCAAGACAGCAGAGCTGACCATAGTCTCGACGTCGCCAAAACAGACGACCCTCCGACCGGAGAGCCCGACCTCCCGACTCCCACCATCCCGCTGCCCACCGGCAGGCTGCCCACTGGAGGGTTGCCCACTCTGCGGCCTACAGGTTTCCCTGGCGGCGGCGGAGGCGGTGGCGGCTTCCCTGGCTTTCCTGGCTTCCCCACCGGCCTTCCTAACCCTACCAGCCGACCTGGCGGTGGTGGCGGCGGCTTTCCTGGCTTCCCCGGCTTCCCCACCGGCCGTCCTAGACCTACCGGCCGACCTGGCGGTGGCGGTGGCTTCCCCGGCTTCCCCACCGGCCGTCCCAGACCTACCGGCCAGCCTGGAGGAGGAGGTGGTGGCTTCCCGGGTTTCCCTGGCTTCCCCGGCGGTCCTGGCGGTCCCGGCAGTCGGCCTGGCGGGCGGCCCAGCGGCGGCCCCGGCGGTCCTGGTGGCCCCGACCTGCCTAGCCCGTCGGATCCCATCGGCACGCCGACCGGTCTTCCGACCGGTCTCCCGACTGGCCGCCCGGGCCGCCCCAGTGGTCCGAGCGGATTTCCTCCTGCACCAACAACTACCCCAACCACGCTCCCCAAGCCGCCTGCCGACGGTGTGCCTGATTCCATCTAACATGTAACCTGAAAAGGTGGCCAGGATTGGAGGTCACGCCATCAAATTTCGCCTTTTTAGTGGGACGGGTTGGCACGCAGGGGTACCTCGTACGTTGGACTCTTTATGGGCACGGCTTACTTAGACGATGTGCTTGTGATTGAGATACATGTACTGGCTGTGTAAACGGTCTTTATTACCTTCTCTTGTATTTATTCTCCCTTTTTGCATAACAAAAAAAAATAAAACCCAAAGATGTTAGGCCTGTTCATACCCGCCTACCACTCATTCATAAGCGGCTTGCATCAAAGTAAAGCCTGAAGCATATGAATAAAAGTCCTCGGGGTGCTACGTAGGCAGCCGTCGTCGAAGCACCTGAACTCGGATCAGGCCGGAAGCTGGCTCTGCGGACGGACTCCCTCAGTCCTCAGCCTCGACTCCAGTATCGCTCAGCCACAGCCAACACAGACGGTCACGTCACTCTGCTGAGTCGTGAAAAAGTGGTCACAACTCGGAAAGACAGCCGGACTTCACAGGCTGGCATGGCTTACTACTCAGGGGTACCGGGTGGCAATGTATGCTTCTATTGTCTCGCGCTTGTTCGGCTCTGCCGGCAGCATGGTCAGGCACCAGGCACGGACATGGACGTGGTGGGCACCCTGGCATCTGCGACAGGGACATTTGGAGCCAAGCTAGGCTTGGCTGATTGGACAATTGGTTGCCGACGTAAGCATGGGCCGCGCCAAGGGCCATGCGGCAGCTTTCTATTCCGCCCGCGATAAAATGATCCCCACTAGCACCAGTTTGGCAGCAGTCATGTGCCTGGTGCCAAGCTAGATACTTCCGGAAACGGACAAGCGCTTTTCTCGGGCAGCTCCCGCGGCGAGCCAATATTTGGCCATGATATCATTGCGCACCCACCATTGGGTCCATTTCTCCCCAGCAACTCCCCTGTCCGGTGCGGGCAACTGCGACACCGCACTCATGCGTGAAGGGATTGATTGAGGGTCACCCGCGACCAACAAACATCTCGGCCAATCTTGTGTGCCCAAGGCCTCGAATCCTTTTTTCTTCCGACATTTTCTTCGAGCAGCCTCCCGCTGGGACCCGATTTCCATCCTTCTGTGCCGCCCAGCCCTTGATCCTGTCTGCCCATTGGCGTAAGGGAAGCCTAGATCCTCACATCCAAGAGGCAAGAAGATCTCGCATCTCTCCGCACCACAGGGGCCGAGGCCACCAACACCCACGGTGGAATAAGCAAGCCGCAGTGCCGCAGTGCCGCAGTGCGGCGTAGTGAGCCGGCAGACACGGTGTAGGTTCACGCTTTTCTCTGATCTTTATTGGCGTCGGGACTTGCGCAACCGAGTCGCGACGTCTGGTCCCTTTCCTTAAACTCACCTCGTTTGGTGGGCTACCTGCCGAAGGAGTTAAGGGAGAAGTCAAAGGCCGTCAGGCGTGCGCGAGACAGCAAGCCCTCGTCAACCCTACCTATCTACAACTAGTCCTGTCCACCCCCGCCCTCCTAGCCTCGACGTCTTCCCTGCTAGCCTACAGCGCGCGGCTGCTGCTCCGGACAATGGCGTACCAATACCAACCGGCTAACACCAAGCAGGAGAACACGGAACTCGAGCTCATCCGCTCTATCCAGCAGCGCGAAAACATGGCGTCCAACGGCTATTATCAGCAACAACCGCCGTACTACGGCCAGCAACCCTACGGGGCGCCGCCGCCGCAGCAGTCGTATCCTCCTTACCCCCCACAACAACCGCAATACGGCTCCTACCCTCCGCCCCAGCAGCCGCCGTACGGAGAGCAGCCATACGGAGCGCCACCCCCGGGTCCGCCGCCGCCCCAGCAGTCGGCGCCGAGCTATGCCGCGCCCAACTTCAACCCCGACGAGAAGCAATCCTTTGATCAGACGTTCAAAGTGCAGGATGGACCCAAATGGAACGATCTGTGGGCCGGCATACTGGTAGGTGATAATGCTCCTGAGGGGGTGGGATCAAGCGCCCGTCTGGGGTCCTAATGCTGACCACGCGCATTCTAGTTCATCATCTTTGTCTTGGGATTTGTCGTAGTCTCTGCGATCTCGCTGCGCGGATACTGTAGGTTTCCCCTGGCTTACTCTCCCGTTTCCCGCGTTGGTCGGCCGTCAGCTAACTCGCCATAACAGCAACATCGCAGCCCAGCAGTGGAGGCATCAACACCGGCAACGAATTTACGCTCTCGAGGAACACCATCATCCTGTTTGCCTTTGTGCTGGCGGTAGCCGTCGTTCTCAGCTATCTCTACGTGCTCCTGGCGCGCATGTTCCCTAAGCTGTTCATCTGGGTCACCGGCATCCTTAACATCATCTTTGGCTTCGTCACTGCCGCGTACTTTCTGTACCGCAAGCAGTATGTCGGAGGAATCATCTTCCTGGTCTTCTGCGTGTTCCTGATCATCGCCTTCATCTCGTGGATTCCCCGAATCCCGTTCAGCGCCCTGATGCTGCGCACGTCGGTCGACGTTGCCAAGAAGCACGGGCACGTCTGGATGGTCAGCGCGCTCGGTGGGCTGCTCGGCGCCGCCTTTGGCGCCTGGTACGCGATCACGCTCGTGGCGGTATATGCCAGCTTCTCGCCCGACAACCGGAATCCCAACTGCCGTAACGGGGGCTGCAGCTCGGGCAAGGTCATCGGCCTGCTTGTGTTCCTGACCTTTACGGCGTTCTGGATCTCCGAGTGGCTCAAGAACACGATCCATACCACAATCAGCGGTGTCTACGGCAGCTGGTGAGTAGCTGACTCTGGTGGCTTGCTTTGTTCATCTGTGTAAAAAGGAGACTAACCAGAGCAATCCAGGTACTTCTGCTCGCGCAACTACCCGCAGCGTGTCACGCGCGGAGCCCTCAAGCGCTCCCTCACGTACAGCTTTGGCAGCATCAGCCTTGGTAGCCTGATTGTAGCCATCATCAACTTCCTCCGCATGATCTGCTCCATGGCTCGTCAACAGGCGGCGGCCGACGGCGACATCATCTCGTGCATCCTGTTTGGCTGTCTTGGCTGTATCATCTCGCTGCTGCAGTGGGCTGTCGAGTTTGTCAACCGCTACGCCTTCTCGCACATTGCGCTGTACGGCAAGGCGTACTTTGCCGCGGCCAAGGATACGTGGACGTATGTCTCGCCCCTATTACGTCCTTCCCGACATCTCTTGCGGCTTTGTGCACGGGGTCTGTCAGTGAGCTAACTAAATTCTCTCTTGCAGTATGATCAAGGACCGCGGTATCGATGCGCTTGTCAACGAGTGCCTCATTGGTCCTGTTCTCAGCATGGGCGCCATGTTTGTGGCGTTTGCCTGCGCTCTGCTGTCTTTCCTGTACCTGATGTTCACGAACCCGTCGTACAACACCACCGGCGCCTTCACGGTGCCCGTTGTGGCCTTTTCCTTCCTCATCGGCCTTCAGATCTGCAACGTCTTCACGACGCCCATCAGCAGTGGCATCGACACCATCTTTGTCGCGACGGCTTGGGACCCCGAAGTCCTGATGCGGGACCACCCCGACATCTACCACCAGATGGTTGCCGTGTACCCGGAGGTTCAGCAGGCGATCCACGCTTGAAGGTCTGAGACGAAGGTGGTTTGATGGCGGACGGAGACATGTGCAACTAGGTGGCACCACGCCAAACGGCGATGAGTTGCACGTGATTCTACCTGTGCCTTGATTCTTCTTTATTTATTTTTAATCCTATCACCTCAACAATCCAGGCTAGGGGCATGTTTGCTTTTAACCCTTTTCTTATCTTCTTGCCTACCTACCTAGGTACCTATCCTTATGGCGGTTGCAACCCACCCAGCGACCGATAGCCTTGGCCAAGAGGGCTACAGAAATTGCGGGATACCCTACTATACCGTACTCTACAGATGATTTCTAGTGCATCTCACGTCCCACCTTGGCTCCTATCACGAGACTCCTCCTGTCCCACTCCCCGTAGTTGCAATGGCAGGCCAGAGGATGTTATGGCGTCAAGCCGGCCCAGCCACCTGGTGGTTCTATTGGCCGATATCGGAATGCGCTCTATAAGGGGCGGGCGCTGGGGGTCGAGTCAGCCATGAATACCCACCTGCCTAGGCCGGCTTTGGGGGTTACTGTTCGGCTTGAACGCTCCAAAGAGTGCATACGCGAGGTGTCCGGCCTACGGGACGGTCAAGACGGATTCGCTCCAGGCGGCCATCTGTCATCGCCATGGGCGGCAATCCATTCCTACGAGGAGGAGGCTGAAGGCGGGTGGAGCATACCTGCCCTAGGCCGGATTCGAGGTGGTGGTAGCATTGTGTGGGGTGTGCGTGCGTGTGTTGCTGACGGACGGGCGGCCTCGGAGGCAGCCAACGCCAACGAAAGTTCGCCAGCCTCGGCGCGAGGGGCCACTGTGTGAAACATGCACTTTGCGATGTTGGTTGGCGTGCCACACCCCACGCTCGCAGCCTGCTTGTATGTAGATGGAGCCTTTTGTTTTCGCTTCTGGTGCGTCTGGTCTGGTCTGCCGCGTCCTCCTCCTCCTGCAGCCGCAGCAGCTTCCCACCACCCACCCACCCATCAACTGCAGGAGGGTCGTAAGCACGCAATCAATTAATCAAGCAAGCAAGCGGCAAGCAAGCACGCAGCGCAAGTGCGAATCATTTCCACCGTCTCTGACTGGACCGGCAGATCCCAACCCGGCTCTGGTTGGTCGGTCGACGCCGGGGCATCCATCCCATCCCGCCCTTTGGGAAAGGAAAAGATGGAACCGAACCACCACCACCAAGACCGGGCGAGGCATACAGCACATACACTTTGGAATGAAAGTGAAAGCCGAGAGGAGGGGCAGGCAGGCTAGAGCCGAGAGAGGCCTAGCGCTCTCGTCTCGCTCGTCTGCTCCGCCTCGCAGCTGGAATGGCGCGATGTGATGCAGTGCATCGCCCCAATCACGGCGCTCGGTTCCATGTCTCTCCTGCCGCGTCCCCGCATTAGCGCTGCAACGCGTCTGAGTGCTTCTGCTGTGCAGGACGGAGGGGTGATTGCTAATTGATAGATGGATTGATTACAGTACCGCTGTTTATCGCAGGCGGGCTTGGTTGCCTTAGGCTAGTGGTGGGTGGTTGCATGAGGGAAAAAAACAGGAACCGGAAATCATGCGACCAGGGCGCTAACAAACAATGGCAGCAATGCCGGTGCACGTTGCGCCGTGTTTCGTCCCCATTCTCCAATGGCCGCGGGAAAGGTCGGCACTCAGGGGCTATTTCTGCGCCCGTCTGCAGCGTGCTTTGCTTGCTGTAGGTACCAGGCCGAGAGCTCCTCGTGCTGCCGCGGCTGTTGGGTCCCACAGCTGGGGGTTTCTCAAAGTGTTTGCCCGGTTGAAACGCCTGGATTGAGGCCGTCGGGAAGGACAAGGGGATCGGCATGGTCGGGTAATGGGCACATTGGATAGAGTTGGGCGCAAAGAAAGCGCAGGAAGCCGACGGCGGGTACGCACGCACTCTTGAGCCGGCGGAAGAACGCCTTGGGAAACTTCCTGCTGCCTGTTGTGTCGCGCAGGGGGTAGCGGGCAAAATGGCTTGGTCCAATAATGCTCAAGGCAAGGCTGCCTTCAAAACCGCCCGCTGTCCGTTCTCTGCGCGAAACAATCGGAAAGTGGGACGCAAGCTGGGGTGGGACGACAGGTGCCCGTGCTAGGCTGCTCAGGGCATCATTGGCGGCCTGCCGCGCCCTCCACTGCCACACCCCTCCCTGCCGGTTCCCCAAATCATCAGCCCTAGAAAAAGACAATGGGCTCGGACGCGGACGCCCGTCTTACATGGAGCTCCCCTCCCTGCTCCAGAATCGGGGTACATGATCCATCTGTCTGTCTGTCTGTCCATCTGTCCACTCTTCGCTTCTTTTCTTTTCTTTTGCTTTTGTTGCCGCCCGTCTTTGTGCACTCCGCCGGCAGCCAGCAAACAACAGCCTCTGCTCCCAACACATAAGAACCCAAGCTCCAAAACCCGAGCCACGTCAGCTCTACGGTTCCTCAGAAACCCCAGATTCTCACAGACCACGTCGGGCTAGCAGGGCGAACAAAAAGCAAGCAAGCAGCTGTCCGTCATCGCAGAGCACAAGAGCCGTTCCTACTGGCTGGCCCCTCTCCACACCCCTCTCTGCCTAAGGTCCGTCGGGTGACTTGACGGCGACAGAAGCCCGCCCATCCGGCAAGCAGCTGCGCTGTACTCTTGCTGCGCTGGTTTCTGCTCTCTGGCTTCCCGGCCTTTGTCTTTCCCCACCGCCTGCTTCGGACAGCCTCACAATCCGACACCATTGCCACCTTCTTGGCCGCCGGATTGGCCAGCGCTCCCACACCCTCCCCGTCTGAGCTCCCCTCGTGCAGCCTGCGCTGCATCCGCGTCTTTTAACTGGCCTCACGGCCGCTTCTCTCCCCCACCAGACTCCGCCCTCTTCTCTCCTTTTGTTTCTCTCGACAGTGGACACACGCCACCGACTGATTCATCGATACCTAAACACACATCAATATATCATCCGTCTCGAG
Organism: Magnaporthiopsis incrustans; assembly: GCA_003049425.1. Lineage (NCBI taxonomy): Eukaryota > Fungi > Ascomycota > Sordariomycetes > Magnaporthales > Magnaporthaceae > Magnaporthiopsis > Magnaporthiopsis incrustans. The sequence goes on from PYSR01000065.1 coordinate 73,699, forward strand.
CCTGGCCCTGCTTTCACCCATCGTCTCCCGCCGGCACAATTCCCCGCAATTGATGGCCTGGGTTGAAAAGATGGACAGGGCAAAGGCATACATGGGATCATCAGAGAGCGGGTGGCGCGCTGCTGGCGCCCCCGCCGATGCTGTGTCTGTCCTGTCGGGCTCTGACGACGACAACACCCTGCCCGGCGACGACTACGACGACGCCTACATCAGCGACGACGCCTCCAGTCTCTGGAGCTATCCCTTTGGCCGCGATGCCGATCCCATCCAGCTCAGCCCTCCCTTGTAAGAAGCCCAAAATACCCCTTCGTCTCAGCCGTTATGGGTCTTGCTGCTAATCAAACTGCCCTGCCGACAAAACAGCCGTCTCCCCCGGGACGAGGATCCGCTGAAGCCCGTCTACGAGGGCTGGACGATCCACGTCTCCCCGAAAGAGGAGGACGTCACCGACGGCAAGCGTGTGCTCGGCGTCAAGACGGTGCAGTACTTCACCCGCAACCCCGGCAGCAGGCCCAGCGTCCTCTTCACCACGCACACCCAGAAGGAGCTGGCCGCCATGCACATGGAGGCCCTCGACGAGTACCACGGCTCGCACCGCAGCTCCGGAGGCTGTCTTCCTCTGCGCCGCCTTCTCCGCCGCCACACGTCGCGGAGCTCGTACGACGACGACGTCGATGAGAGGATCCGCAAGCTCCCCGTCGCCGTTCAAGACGAGATCTCGACCCTCCTGCAGGACAGGGGCAGGTGTTCCAGCTCGGCGACGCGCAAGCGAGAGTTCGCCGTCGCCGTCGTGCGCGAGCAGCTGCACCACCACTTCGCCAGCACCGAGCCCACCCCTGCCCGCCGCCACCGCCTGCGCTGGTGGAAGGACAACACGCGCGGCCGCGAGCTGCAGTACTTCCTCGTCCTCATCGGCCGCCAGACCCAGCACGACCCCGAGGGCCTCCCGGCCTACACCCGGCTGACGAACCCGTGGCGCGAGGTCGATATCCAGCAGGGCCACCTCGAGAGGGCCAGGAAGGCCGCCGACAGGCAAAAGGCGGGCTTCTTTGCGCCGCCGCCCGTCCGCATCAGGCGGCGCTCTTCCTTCGCCCCGCCCACTCTCAGGAGGCGTGCTCCTTCCGAGAGATACTGGACCCGCCCTCGGTCGCCGCCGAGAGACCGCTCTCGGTCGCGATCGCGGTCGAGAGACCCGCCCCGTCGGTATCGTTGGCGATCCCGGTCGCCCTCCTCGGAGCGATCCTTGTCCGACTGGAGCGACCGTTCGCGGTCGCCATCGAGCCAGCGCTACACCACTGCGCCGAGGCCCTATCACTACGTGCCGCCGCCCGCCTTTGCCCCTCCTCCACCGCTGCCGTTCTCGCTGCCGTCTTATGCGCCTTTCCAACCGCGGTCCATGGCGCTGCCGCTGCCGCCGCCTCCTCCTCCAGGCGGCATGCCCCTGCAGCAGCGCTGCACGTTCCCCTCCAGGCCGCCCATCTTGCTCCCAGGCCCGATGGCTCCGCCGCCGCCGCCTCCTCCTCCTGCCGCGCCGGCGGCGTCGTCGCAGCCCGGCGCCTTCTTCGCCCCTGGATCCATGCCTCCGTCCACGTCGTGGCCGTCGTCGCCAAACTCGTACCGCAACTCGCGGCCCGTGTCTTCGTACGGGCCGCCGCCGCCGATGAATCCCTTCTCGACGCTGACGACGCCCAGCTCGCTCAACTCCTTCCACGTGCCCATGTTCGGACCCATCCCGCTCCCGCCTCCGCCCCCGCGTCCCAACCCGGAGAGCAGCGCCAACAAAGCGGTTTCGCGCACCGCATCGCCCGTTGGCAGCAAAGACGGCGGCCTGCCTCCTCCTCCTCCTCCTATTCGTCGTGGCGTCATGTCCGACAACGACTTCATGAACAGCCGCCGCCCATACGTCGAGGACGTGGACGACGAGGAGGACGCCACGCTCATCGGCCTGACGCCGTCGGCGTCCGAGTGCACCCCCGCCGAGGACGACAAGACGCCCGGGTCCCCCGAGGTGACGGCGAGGGAGGACGACAAGGTGCTGGCGTCGGACAAGCCTGGCATGCACGGCGACGACTGAGTTGTTTGATGATTTCGGGTCCGTCTTTTGGATTCTTATTCTCCTACGGGGTCGCTTGTACTTCACCGTCTCCTTTGTCCGTTTCCTTTGCCCTTGGCGGGCTTTCGTCTCCTTTTGCTTGCGAGCTGTGCGATTAACGATGTCATGATATGTTTCCAAGGGGATCCCGGTGGCCTCGAGGCAAGGTTGTGGGGCTATACTATTACTACGTGGGCAGGTATTTCGGGGCTACGCCGGAGACATGGGTGTTAACAGGATGGACAGGAGGGACACACAAACAGCCTCGCTTGGCTTTTCATGTAGTTGATCAGGCTACCGCTTATATAGTGAGCGCTCAATTCCCTTTGGGTTGGTGCCTCGCGACTGGACGCATAGCCGAGTGAACGAATGACTTCGTTGTGCGTTTCCACGCGTGCGTTGCGTGTCTTTGAGTTACTGTGATTGAAAGGAGTCGTGTGCGCCGTGGTCTAAACCAATATAATGTCCGTCTCCTCCACTTCGGGTTTCTCGTGCATGTTCTCATGGGATGGGCATCCCAACCACGAGGTACCAGGAGGTACACCTTCCTCGCCGGCCGGTCCCAGGACGTGCGAGACGGAGCAGCCACAGCACCTACCGCAAGCCGAACCTGGCAGCTGCGTGTCCAGAGCAAGAGAAACCCGCGCAGGATACCGTGGTCCCCCTCCGTGAAGCGCCGAGCTTTGTGCCGTCGCGGTCTAGTATGTCCCAGTCCAGCATCAGCAATACTAGGGCCGCATTTCCCGCCGTAGCGAGGCCGTGATCAGGCCGAAGAAGAGGGATTCCATATTGGCAAGTGCACGATGTGCATAGTCCACGGGCGTTGCGTGTTCGGGGTCATGGTCTGGTCTAGTCCAGACTGGTCCTCCACAGGACCTCGAACTCAGAACTGGGCGACGAGGTCTGAGGAACCGATTGCCGTGCCGTCTCGCTCTCTCTCTCTCTATCTCTCTCTGGAGCTGGGCACTTCCACCATACGCCTTGGCGGCGCATGCAACCCCCTCGAAGCCGGAGCACACCACCGATTTCCCGGTTTGGCTCCTCGGTCCTCCATTGTCCCGCTGGATGAATAGCGGACGTTCAGGTCACCAGGTGAGAAGCGAGGAGTGGCAGCTCGGCGTTGAAGCCCGTGATCCGTTGTGACAGGTCCTCCATCTCGCCCCGTGGCGATTTTCCCCCCAAGGGTAGGCAGGCAGCCAAGACTTTCATGGGACGGGCAGAAGGGTTCACGGCACCCATGTAAGCTTGTCATGTCGACAGACCACAGTCGGACGTGATTCCACGCCGTCCTTCCTTCAAGAGCCCAGTCAAGAAGCCCGTTGCTTCCTGGCTCTCGATTTTGTGACCAGCGCAGGTAGAGATGCGCGCCGGGCCTGACCACCACCTGCCCGAGACCGCTCCCTGGGCCCGTATACCTCCCGGCCAGTGGACACAGGAGGCTTCTGGGTCATATCAAGGGTCAAGTGGGCCGTAAATGGCGGACAGCTGTGATATCCCTCAAGACGTCGGATAAGAGGTTCAAAAGCTCAAGTCCTCCTCAGTGATAGAATCAAGCCCTAAAGAGGAATTCTATTTGCTGGCAGAAAAAAACAGCACCCCGTACTTTCCAAGCTCTCATACACAAAGACAGAGTCAGGACGTCATGTAGCTTGGTTCATTGCCGCTGGCCGGGGTCCGGGAGGCCGGCGAGCTCGAAAGTAAAGCTATCGATATCTGTGCATGCCTATAGCCTTTGTCATTGCCGAGATCAACGTGCTTGCTTTTGTGCCTCTATTGGACGTCGACACAGGCATCGAAATCATGCCCAGCTCCGCCCAGCTAGGTCGGCTCATCGGCGGGCCTGGCTGTCCTGTTCCAGGATGTTCTCCTAATTGACTGTGGGCTAGTCGGTCCAGATAAGTACAGAAAGGTCCTCGGGAAGTTCCTGCAATTCTTCTTGACAGCATCCGAGCCCGGCGGAGTAACGGCCCATTCAACAAAGGCGAGACAGAGTTTGGACGTGATAGTCTAAATACACCTCGGCTGGGCTCTGGAACGCCACGGGTAATACAACACGTGAATTGCCTCACGGACGCCCTGACCGTGTAATGCAGGCCCATTTCAGCATGACCAAAAGAAGGATGTTTGCATTATCGCATCGCTACGAGCACACTTTATATAGCTGTCTGTCGCCTTTTCGCATCTTGTACTCATACTACTTCCGGTCACGTAGGACAATAATTAGCATCAGCTCCAGCCCGGCAAGTCCAGCGTTGGTCGCTCCTCCGCGCACCGCCAGTCGGCTGCAACCTCCATCGGGCACCACTGGCAACCAGCCTAATAATGGAAAGGATCAGGAGTGTGAGTGGGCCAGCATACGAATGGACGAGTCGACATCCAAATACCCGAGTTTGAAACGTCGCGATAGGTCAGGTGTAGCCTGCCCTCTATCCGGGCGACAATATGTTTACCTTGCAGCCGGGCTGTATCAGCTCCCAAGAAGCAAGGCACAAGAAGACATAAAACACTAAAACTGTACATAGTCTGCGGTGGCTGTGATCATGGAAACATGGAAAATCGTGAGAGCAGGAACCCCACACAGCCCTGACGTAACCGACGTTAAAAATGCAGATGACGGCATGCTCCACCCAGTCTTAGAATGTTCAATAAGGAGGAAGTGCCGGTTCCAAGTTTAGATCACGAACCCTGAAAAAGAAACGAGGAAAAAAGGGACGAAAAAGAAAGCATTCAAAAGAGACTGCAGGAAAACCAGAGCGAGGTGGAGGCCTGCAGGAGTGCGATATGCATGAATCCGTTGCGAGACAATGCCCCAAGAAGAGGGGTTCAATTTGACTGGTCGTCGTCCATTGCGGCCTGGGCGGGCTGTGAGAGTGCTGTGAGAGTGCTGCGCCCAGTCACTAACGCGGCCATGCGGCGCTTGGGATATTCTTGTCGGCTGGCTGCCTGCTGGCTGCCTACTGTCTCGGCGCTGCACAGCTAGAGGGGCGGTGTGATGCGCACTGCTGCTGGCCTGACCAACAGGAGGGAGGGGATCCTGAGGCTGTCTGGCTGGCCCCGATAGATGTCTTGGACACAGCATGCCGAGCGTCACGGGAGACTCAGTACAAAGAGATACAAAGAGAAACAGTAAAAAAAAAAAAAAAAAAAAAAAAAAAAAAAAAAAAAAAAAAAAAAAAAAGAAAAAAAAAAAAAAAAAAAAAAAAAAAAAAAAAAAAAAGACTAGTCGGTCACCGGGCCTGACAGGAGGCAAGCGTGGCAAGGAAGCGATGGGATGGCATGACCAGGGCAACCCCAATGGTCTGGTTACTGGGCTGGCGATGCGGCAAGAGCCTCTCCACCAATTCTGACCTGGGCTTGTCGTCATCCGAAGCCAAGACCAAGCCCGGTCGGGCAGAAAAGAATGCAGCCATCGCTACCGGGCGTTGCAGGAATGGCGTAGCCCAGAAGCCAAAACGGCACGCGTTTGGACGGTGGGGTGTTCCATGGGATTCCAGGTGTGAGGCTGGATCAGCACCCCTCCACAGACCGGAGAGGCAGCCGCTGATGGGCACTGCTGCCAAAAAAGACAGATCGGATGGACGGGAAAGAAAAGACGGGCTGGTGATCGCGACAAGGATAACAGCAGATTTTGGAGGCAAACAGGACTCGGTAGAAAAGTACAGAATTTTGAGCGACAGAAATCACGGCTTCATTCGTGCCGGGCCAAGCAGCTTCGACCCCTCACTGCCAGGCCCCTGCCGCATCTTCCGGCCTTGCTGGCTGGGAGGGTCAGGTTGCAGCGGTACCACCACCACTAACGCACCCGCGACCCGAAAATGGGCACAGCTCGTCAAATGAACGAGGTTTCCTGCTGACTGCCAGCCATTTCAATTAAGTCACATTTCCTTTCCAGGGCTGTTCTGGGAAACAAAACCTGTCGCGGCAGACGCCCCGACGTGACTTTCCTCGCTCCGTCTCCATAAATCTCTGCCTGGTCTGCTGTCTGCCAGCGAGACCCGCCACTTTCCTCCCCGACATTTTCCACTTCCCCTCCATCACGTCACTGCTGAGCACAACTGGCCTCTCGTGCTGGCTTCCAGGCCCTCCCGCTCTGGTGATCATTTCTCTTCTTTTTTTTTTCCTCCCCTTGTCCATCCCATATTGTCTGAACTCCGTTTTTCCATCGACAAAATCCTCAAGCCAAGTCAAACAGAGCAGGCAGGGGGTTGCTTGACTGTCTGGCAAAGAAACCCAAAAAAAAAAAAAAAAAAAAAGTGGCTTTCGGTCTGTTTCGCTATCAGAAAGCCCACCAAGGAACCCCGCGCTTGCAGCCGCGACAGACACATCAACCACAATGCCTCCCGAGGGGGTGTACAAGGAGCAGCGGATGTACCAGTACCGGTCCGAACGCTCGCCCTCACCGCTCGACGAGTCCAGGTATGACAGGACGGTCCACCGGTACAAGGTCACCCCCAGCCGCACCGAGCGCGTCATCGAGCGGGTAGAGGAGTATGACGACTACGATGACCGTCGCTTCCGCTCTGCCGAGTTCTCGGGTCGCTCCGACGCTCTCGACATTGAGCGCCGGGACCGTTACATCCCCGAGCGCCCGCGCTCCGCATATGAGCCCCGCAACACCAGCACCGTCGAGCACAAGCATGTAACCAAGCGTGACTACGATGGCGACGGCGTCGCCGACGACATCGAGGTCGTTCGCGAAACCCGTAAGTATGACCACGACCGCGGCGACCAGACCAGCCGCCAGGTGGTCGAGCGTATCGAGCGCGAGCCCGGCGACCCCTACGGCCCCGAGGTCAGGTCCCGGGTCGAGCGAAAGGTCGTCGAGCACACCGGCGACCGCTACGACCGTGGGCAGTTGTCCCCGCACGATCGTGATCGCGATCGGGACTGGGACCGCCACTCTCGCACCGGCTGGGAGCGCGACTACGACCGCGACGCCGAGGTCCGGGTGGAGAAGCGCGTCGAGCGCCGCGACGACGGCGACGTCAAGGTCGAGCGCCGCGTCGAGGAGCGTCGCGAGGACGCCTACGGCGGCGAGATCGTGGGTTACCGCAAGGAGACGGAAATCTACGAGCCCGCCGGGCCCACCTCGCCCGTCCAAGTCGCCCCCGTCGTCATCCGCTCGCGCCCTATAGAGCAGAAGATCATCTTCCAAGAGGCGCCGCCCCCGGCCCCGCTGGTCGTGCGTGAGCAGCGCGAGCAGCGCATCTACGGGGACGACGAATACTACTACCGCCGCGAGGCCCGTGAGGGGCGCGAGGTTGGCCCTTACCGCGGCCGCGACGTCCGCGAGGAGGAGTATGCCGTTGAGCGCTACCGGGACGATCGCCGCCCGGCGCGCCGCGAATACAGCGACGACGAAGATTACTACGTCAAGAAGAAGACCACGATCGTGCGTGAGCGCAGCGCCAGCGCCGACCACCACCGCAAGCGTCACCTGGCCGAGGGCGCCTTGGCCGGAGCCGGAGCCGCCGCTCTCCTCGCCAGCCGCCGCGACAACGACGGCAACATGCAGGAAAACCGCGGGCGCAAGGTGATCGCCGGTGCCGCTCTCGGTGCTCTGGGAACCGAGGTCTTCAAGCGTGCCCGCAGCGCCTACAACGAGCGCTATGTCGAAGAAGAGCGCGGCCGGTCGCGGACTCGGTCGAGGTCCCGTGGCCGCGGCGAACGGTCCATGTCGCGCACTCGCTTCATCACCAGCAGCAGCGCCGACAAGGACGACCGCCACTCCAAGCTCAAGACGGGCCTGGGCATCGCCGCCGCCGCCCTGGCCATCGCCGGAGCCACCAAGTACTACCAGGCCTCCAAGATCGAGAAGGACGAGGCGTCGAGGGGTCGCAGCCGTCGCCGCTACTCCTCCGAGGGCTACTCGCGCTCGGCCTCGCGCAAGCGCAGCCGCAGCCGTGCCGCCAGCATGGCCAAGGCCGCCGCCGGCACCGCCGCCGTTGCCGGCCTCGTCAAGCACTTCCGCGACAAGTCCAAGGGCAGGGACGGCAGCAAATCCCGGTCGCGGTCGCGGCTGCGGACCGGCGCCCAGATCGTGGCCGCGGGCCTGGCCGGTGCCGGCGCCAAGAACCTATACGACCGCCACCAAGAGAAGAAGGAGCGCGAGCGGTCGCAGTCGGCGGCCCCACGCTCAGGCGACAGCAAGCGGTACGGCAGCAGGAGCCGCAGCCGCAGCCGCAGCCGAAGCAGCTCGGATTTTTCAGACCGCGACCGCCGCCGCCGGTCGCGGTCCCACAGCAGGTCGAACGCCCACCACAGACCGAAACCCCTCCCCTATGCGGACTCCGGAAGAGCTGACCCCGAACTAGGTATGGTTGAGTACGGAAACGATCCTCTCGACCGGAACGACCGCCACGGGGGAGGAGGGGGAGTTCCGGTCGCGCCCCGCGGCGCCGCCCGCGGTGGTGCTCGCGGCGGCGACGGCAGCGACTACGACTCGGCGACCGAGGAAAGCGATCGATCCAGGCACCGCCACCGCCGCCGCGGCCGGCGCGGGTCGGGCTCTGCGAGCTCGTCCGACAGGGAGCCCAAGGAAGTGGAGAAGAAGCGGAGCAGGAGCCGCATCAGGGAGATGGCAGCCGCGGGCGCGGGCGTTGCGGCAGCTGCTATCGGGATCAAATCTATTCAGAAGCACCGAGAAAAGTCCAAAGAGAGGGAGAAGGAGAAGCAGGAGAAGGAGGAGGAAGACAAGCGCGAGCGCGAGCGTGAACGTGACAAGAGGGATGCTCGTGAACGAGACCGAGACCTTGATCGAGACCATGTCAGGGACCGTGACGACCGTGGATGGGATGACCGGAGAGATGGAGATAGAGGCAGTATCAGGGAGCAAAGGGCGAGAGACAGGGAGCGAAGACGTGAGTATCAGACAACCCCTAATCTTCTTGGCCGCCAGCCGTGACGCTCCTGATCATGCCGGCCTCAACAAGCCAAAGTCCAAGACACGGCGGGCCGACGGACGGCTGACACACTCGGCCATGCTTTCGACAGGATTCGAGGATGAGGCGACAGATGACGGATACGACAGCTACGACGAACACTACCATGGCCGTGGCCATCGCCAGCAGCAGCACTCTCCACCCCACGCCTCTGGTGGCTTCCGGCCAGGGCCTGCAATGTCCGGAGCCGGCGGCGGTGGCGCCTTCACCCAGCACCCCAACGTGGCGTCGACGAACCTGTCGGATTTCGAGTCCCCGCAGCGCCCAAACGGGGCAGCGACGCCCACGGGCATGCCATATCCGCCGGCAGGGCCCCCTCCCCCAGCGGGCATGGGAATGCCCCCGCCGGCAGGCATGGGAGTACCCCCAGGAGCCCCAATCCCGCCATACCACTCGGACCAGCCGCCGTCGCCGCAAGGACAGCCGATGCCGCAGCCGCCGCCGCCGCCCCCAGCGGGCTACCCACCCGCCCATCCCGGAATGAATCCCCACGGCGACCAAGTGAGTCAAGATCCTCTCTACGCGGGCACCGGTGCAGCGGCCTGCTCGTCCGGCCAACCAGGTCCGGGTGCGTCCTGTCCAGAACGATAAGCTCGCCTCCAGCGAACGCTATATTCTGTCCATCTCGTGGCGGCGCATCCCGCTGGAGGAATTGTATTTTAGAGACTCTGATGTACTGACAAATTCGCGTGAGGTAGATGGTGTAAATCCGCGAGGTCGCCGCCACCGCTCATCTTCGCGGCCTAAATCCCGAGCATCCTCCAAATCGTCCTGTGCCGCCGATGCCCACAGCCCGACGACCAAGGAACCTCCTCAGCCGATGACCGAGGCTGCAAAGTCCGTCATCTTCGTCCCACTCAGCCCCAAGTCTTCGCAGACGCTGAAGCGACACCACAAGGAGTCGGGAGCCAAGCCGGACGACCAAAAGATAGATCCCGTAGGCCCTGCGCGGGACCCTGCCGACGACAGCCAGCTTGTGCCGCACTCTGCCTTCCCGCACTACTCTGAAGAGAAGGCATCATCCTCGTCGGCTCCTCCGCCAGAGTCCCCACCCCACCGGCGGCGGTCCGGGTCGGACGCGTCTGATCGCGCACTCACCTCAAAGCGGAGGCATCCGCCCAACCCGTCCGCCTCTGATGAGGACGAGGAGATGGTGATCGAGTCGCTCCCGGACCGGTTCGACTCGCAAGGGCGGCCGCTTGACCGGCCGTCTCGCCCGACATCGAGGCGGGGAGAATTCGAGTACAGAAGCAAGCGTCCCGACGGCTGGCAGATGAACGGCCAGTGGGGTGTGGCCGGGTCAGACGGTGAGGTGGTCGAGAGGACGGCGCGCCAGATACAGGGCCTGCTCGAGGGCAAAGGCGGCTGGCTCGGCATGCTGGGCGGCCTGCTCGGCGCCACGCTAGGCAGCACCGACAAGAGACTCCACGACGACGGCCGGGATTCTCCAGGGCCGTCGGACGGTGGCAGCGGGGAGAGGCGGCGACATCGTGGTGAACGCGACCGCGACAGGGACCGGGACGACAAACGTGGAGACAGACACGGAGACAAGCCGTGGACCCAGCCGGTGGGCGACGACGACGACGACGAGATTGTGTACGGAGGCGGCGATTACAGGGAGGTGGACAGCGAGGGTGGACACGGACATGGACATGGGCATTCACAGGATCACGGTAGGCACAAGCGCGAGAAGCGGAGGAGGGAGCGGGACTGACGATGAAACTCGGATCATCTGACGACTTTACGACCACGAACTGCTTTTTGTTTTTGTCATTTCTCATGTTTTGCTGTTTGGCTTTGTGTCTCGCACTTTGGCTTATTACATACAGACTGGAGATATGTTGCTATTTCGTTGATAGTTTTTGCCTGGCTAGTTGATATTGTTTCGATGACTTTTAGATGCGGATGGATGCTGCGAGATTTGATTTTTCTGCCTCTACGCCAGACAGATCCCGCGTTTCCTGTTTCTACAGGCTTCTCTTTATCGCTTATACGCCTATAACGCCGCGATGATATCGACCCAAGACACGATGGGACGGCGATGTTATATAACTTGATGGCTCCCAAGTTTGATATTTCGTCTTCATCATGCTCGGATTGCGAGATGGATTCTGGAACTTCGAACCAAACATGCGTCTTTCAGGGTCGGACGCCTGAATCCTGAATCGAGTGCCGTGCGGTAGTTGCACAGCGTGGGGGCCTACGCCCAAATCGGCCCGTCACAGCGCCGTGTTGGGGGCTGCGGGACCGCGCCATTAGGTGTTCGGTCATCATACGATGAAATCTGTCGACAAATCTACCCTTATCCTTTTGGCAGAACCCCTTTCCCGGCAGCACCCGGAAGAACAGAGAAAAGTAACAGTGAAAACAGTCGAGGGTGGAGTCAGCGCGAAGCTTTTCTAACAGCAACGGCCCGTCGTCCCAGCTCTCCCACCGCCGTTCCGGAACAACGCGCGAGCCCGTGCCACAACGCTGCCGAGAGCCAGCGGGGCCAACGCCAAAAACACAATCTTGAGCAGCGAGAACCAGAACCAGAACCATGGCAAACATCAACCCAAGGGTAGGCATGTAGGGAGGGTCGAGAACCCGTTCCATGGAAGCAGCAGCAGCAGCAGCGTTGCATCGCATCCATCCTCCCGCACCCCCTAATGCACTGCGACGGCGATGGTGCTGAGATCAAACGTCACGGCGCGCATGTGTAGACTGTCATGGCTCCGATGGCGGCTTTCACCATGGCTTGCCTCCTGTTCACGTACGTTCTTGTTTTCGAGCATATACCCCTCTTGTCGCAAGAGAACAGGCATAGAAACCTGACATACACCTCCGACCACCCAGATACACACGCTCGTCCATCCGCGAGGCCAGGCTGAACGCTGTAAGTTTTCTGGTTGGCTGAATCGAGCATCCTCCTATGCTGGACCTAAACTGCGAGGACGCGCGGAAAATAGGTACTACTTGTGTTAATCATCTTTCCACGCAGCAAATGGAACGCGACGCCCACCGCAGGAACCAGCAGCAGCGGCACCCTCCCGAGGAACCTCCCAGGTGAGGCGCGGCGACGGACGGGAAGATGGGAAACGCTGGAGAGCCACGAGGTCGTGTCTGGATTATTCCGTGTGATGCGGTTGTACGTGCATCGATGTTAGGAACCTACCCGGTAGTCTCTAGGGAATAACTGTAACCAGACAAACACAATCATAAAACAAAGATGTTTAGGAAAGTTTAAACGTATTCGTAAAGACGTGGGAGTAAATAGAAACGAAAGAGAAAAAAAACACCACAAAAGAAACAGGCCTCATGGGACTCGAACCCACAGCCTTCCGCTCGCTACAATAGGAGGCGGACGCGCTACCTTTGCGCCAAAGGCCTCTGACGTTCCTGAAAGTTCCCCATGACTCGGGGCGTCTTATGACCTGTGATCCTGCTCGGGTGGGTGCCGTCCGTTTCCAGGCTTCCAGGAAGATCCAGTCAGTCAGTCGCTCTCGATCTTTCATATCCACCAGCCATGAAGGCGAGGTGTGTCTCATGTCTCGTAGCTTGCCCAGTGCGTGGGCAGAGCCGGGACGAACAAAACGATAGAACCGGTGAAGTGGTCCAAATGACCATGCCGTGGGTTTCATTTCGAAATAAAAAAGGACATGAAATCAACAGCCAACTACCTGGCTCTGAAATGATGCTCCAGGATGCGACGGGGTGATACAAAGAAAACCAGGCCCCGGACCCCTTCCAGTTGTCCGTCCTGATCCCGTTGGCCCTGCTAGTATCAAGAAGAAAAATAGAGAAAAAAAAAAAAAAAAAAAAAAAAAAAAAAAAAAAAAAAACNAAAAAAAAAAAAAAAAAAAAAAAAAAAAAAAGAACCGTCGCATGTCTATACCTACACTGAAGCCAAGTAAAGTGCTGCTTTAATAGTTATCGGGGTATCGTCTGCTTGCTCTGTCCATCCATCGCATGCATGTTTCCGCGTAAATTTCCCGCCAAAAACACCGAGAGCGGTCTCCAAGACCATAGAGCGATATCGTGAGAAAAAAAAAGGATAAAGGCATGTATGTCCGTAAGGAAGATGTAGGCCAGCGAGCGGGCTCGCTTCTTCGCATTTATAGCGAGAAGCCCTCAGCATCGTGCAGGGCCGAGAGCTTCCTCTCGCCCTCGCGCTTGGCCTCGTTCAGCTTTCGCATGACCGTCTCATACGTAAGCATCGTCACCGCCGCCGCCGGCACCGCCCGCATCAGGTTGGTACCCATGCCGGCGTAAAAGGCCCTCCAGCCCTCTTCGACCAGAATGGTGCGGAAGGTCATGGCGATGCCCCTGTACCTGGGCCGCATCTTCTCCTGCTCCGCCACGCTCGCCGGCGACGAGCCGTTGCGCCCCATGCCCACGACGGGCCGCTGCTGGGTCTGCAGCCGTGTCCTGATGACCTCGTGCGGGTATGTGGCGCTGCTGGCCATCACCTTGGACAGGATGGTGGCCGACAGCACGCCGAGCCACTCGGGGGCCGCGCCTTGGCCGCCGCCGTCGCCCATGCCGCGGCCTGTGAACTGGGTCTTGAAGTACTCGTAGGCTGGGAACTGCACTGCCACGTGCGTGAGTCCCAGCAGGGCCGGGGTCAGGCCCGAGTAGAAAGAAGCGATGCCTTCGGTCGTGTACATCTTACGGGCGGCGTCCAGCGTCGACTTGTAGTGCCACGGTGAGTGCAGTGTCGGCCGCGACGTCGGCGTGTTGGCGCCCTTTGGGAACTGTGAATAGCTCGTCCGGATGTGGTGCGCCGTCTGAGACATGAGCCGCGTCTTGATGACCCATATGGGATTCGTCACTACCGTGCTGCTGGCCCCAGCCACGATGGAGGACCAGAAGTTGACGACGAATACGTTTTCTGCCGCGGCGCTCTCGTTAGCCAACAGAATTCTCCGGGACGGTCAAAGCTAGATAAAGCCGACATGGCAAAACGCACCGGAGCGCTGCGACATGTACTCCTTGCTCTTGTTGTAGACGGTGAACCAGACGGCCCAGGTGGGTAGGTAGCCTAGTATTATGGGGCCGAGGCCCCTGTACATGCCGCGGATGCCCTCCTCGCGCCATATGGTCCTACCGGTGCCGACGAGGCCGCGGTAGACGCGGTGGTGGCCGACGTGGCGACCCTTCTGCACGGCCGCGAAGCCACCCTGGGCCTGCAGCTTGGTCTTGATGACGTCTAGTGGGCAGACGACGACGCCCGAGGTGAAGCCGCCGACGGCGCCGGCGAAGGCGTTGAACTGCGACGACGTCGCGTGCGCAGCCCACCTTTCGAGCGTCGTGATGGGGCCGGTATTGGCGGCGGCGACGGGGCCGGGGCGGGGGGCCGTCATGGCGTCGCCGCGGGGTGCAGCAGACGATGCTGCGGCGGCGGCGGCGACGGCGTCGGGCTCGATGCGCACGTACTCCAAGGACAGCGGGGCGGACGACGAGGGAACAGGGATTGGGGGCTCGTAGTCGGAGGAGGATGACGGTCGCGACGGCTCATAGTCGTGGGCAACGGCGGCCGCGTCGGGGCTTCCTCGGACAGGAAGCCGGGGTTGGTTGTGCGACATGCCACCTCCTCCTGTTGGCTGCCCGCCGGACGAAGCTGCTTTGCGGTCGTAGCTCTATCAACCGGGTAAGAGGAAGGAAGGCTCCGACCAGGAGAGAGGAAAATGCCCGGCGTATCCGGGTTGCTGACGCAATGGCGTCTGACTGAGACTGGCTGCGGGTTGGACTTTTTTTTTTTCTTTCTTTCTTTTCTTGCGTGTACGACTCTTGGGGATCGAAAGCCAGGCGTGACGAAAGAGACCGAGGAAGGCGGCGGCGGCTGGGGATAAAATGGCGGCAGGAGGACAAGCCTGCGAGTAATGACGAGATGGACGGCCCCTCCGCTGATCGGCTGGCCTTCTGGTCGCCTGTGTCAGGCTGTACGCTGTCGTGCGTTCCCGCTCGAGTTGATGGGTGTGCGGGGAAGCTCCCACGCGGCAGCCGCGACCAAGGCTCTGGCTCACCCGCTGCTGGGGTCACTGGCTGGCCATTGACTTTCGGCGCGGGTGGAATAACGGACAAGAATTCAAAAAAACCGTTCGATGTCTCGTTTCGCAGCTGGTCCGATTGCCGTCCGGTTCGAATCAGCGATAAGCCGAAATGCGACCTTGGTCTTTTTTTTTTTTGGGCCGTCCTCCTGTCGAAGTCCCTTTTTTTCTTCTCCTCGCTGGACAATGGAGAATGGCGCTTTTTACGTCAATAGGATAGGCCATGTCCGACTGCCTAGACCCGGCTCCTGGCCCCCCGTCAGCTCGAGGGATCACTTGCCCAATCCAGCAATCGTCTTCCCCCAATGCCTACCTAGTATGACGCACTAGGAAGACGCAAATGCACCCCTCCGTCCTGCACTGCAGAGTGCGTTTTGGGGGAGTCCGCCAGGGTCCCCCTCGTAGCCGCCAAACAAGTATCACCAACGGATATGCATCCCTATCGAGTTTGCTAATTACCTAGATACGTCCCTATACAGTACTGTAGCCCAGCGAACCATGCCGATAGATTTTCTGGATCGATCCATGTCGTGTCGGCATCGCAATGCCGAGTGTTTCGTTGCTACTCTAGCAGCTCTAGCAGACTGCCTGCCTCGTGCTGCCTCAGGCGCCTGAAATCCCAGCTGCCGGCTCACGTGATCTGGCCAAGTGGGCAGCCAGGCCGCTCGGAAAGCTTCGAAACTACGCTGAGCTGATTCGACCGAATTGGCCGCGGGAATTTGAGGGATCCCGGCCTCCAGCAGCAAATCGCAAACCCACCCGCCCGAAAGGCTGCAACCCAAACCTGCCTGAGCCACCTACTAGGAAGCTCCATCCACAGTTCTCTTTTGCACGCCACCTCGCCGACGACGAAGCCGCCACCGAACCCGACGACAAACGCTCGCGCGCACTCAAACCACCGCCCACAATGTCGGCTCCCAGCCTTGCTCCTTTCGTCCTCAAGCGCCCATGGCTCACCAAGATGCTGATGCCCGTGGCCAATTGGTACGCCAACGCCGCCGGCTACCGCCAGATGGGTCTGAGGTAGGTTTTTTCCTTGATCTCGCTGCCAACAACCGCCTCCCTGCGGCAAGCTCAGTTTGTCACAGACAAAAAAAAAACATGATCCCACCCGGCTCCCCACCGTTGGCATTCGTGCTGGGCACCGGCAAGGAAAGAGACAGGTCGAGGACGGGAAGCAGAAACCTCAGTGCATCAGGGATGGAAGAAGGACGGAAACCGAGCAGAAAAATAAGAATAAAATAAAAGTCTCAGGTGCAAGGGACGCACACTAACAGACACCACCCCAGGGCCGATGACCTGATCTCGGAAGACAACGAGACGGTGCAGCTGGCGCTCAAGCGCCTCTCGCCCAAGGAGAACTACGACCGCGTCTACAGGCTCCGCCGCGCCGCCCAGCTCAGCCTGTCACACACCCTGCTGCCCAAGAGCCAGTGGACCAAGCCCGAGGAGGACGTGCCATACATCCTGCCCCTGATCAAGGCCATCGAGGCCGAGGCCAAGGAGAAGGCCGCCCTCGACTCCATGTCCGTCATCAAGGGCCATTAAAACCGGGAACTGGGGTGGGGGAAAACGGAAAGGAAATAAAATAAAAAAGAATAACGAAAAGTCGCGGGCTCAAAGGGGGAGGATAGCCGCGTTTTGAATCACGATATTGAGATGTCAAAAAAGAACAACACAAGAAGTCAGTGTTTCTCTCTATCTCTTTATCTCTTTCACGGCGCATCCTTCTTCCTCCGCTTGTATGGATATTGCCGCTACGTGCCGGGCTAGACGAAACGGAAATGGCGATAGAAAGGTGTGCTGCATAATCTTGTAACCATCTTCCTCTGCTCCTTCAAATGGGAATATTGGTCAGGAGAAGGCACGCACAAGAACCGGTAGAACCAAAAATCGCCGGTGGACGGGTATACATCTACACAATAGACTTGTTTCATCCCAATGGCCTACTCCGCAGTATCAGATACGCCAACGTGCTCACGTAGCGGCTTTCCCGTGTGGATCCGACACTTATCGCATCTGTGGCCTACATTGAGAACCTACAATGCAATGCATGATCTAGATCACTTGAGTGCGGTCTATCACTCTAGCGGGAGGGAAAATACGGACTACGTACCGCAAGGAGGAGGAAAAGAGCATTAAACATAACACTATCCGCTTTATACAACGGCAATGGACCCAAGACAGCCCTGAACTTATAACCAGAGTCTATTAAGTAGGTGATATGTAGAGGGATACGGAGAAGCAGCCGCCTCACCTCCCCGCGCAAGGCCGCTCGTAGGTAAAAACATTCCCAACACACCAAAACAGAGACGAAAAGGACACAGCACTCCTCACATGCGGCCGAACCCAGCATATATATACCGGCCACAGGCGAAACAAACAACGAAATAATCCAGCCGTGAATCCGCATGAAGAAAACAAAACAAAATAGGGCGGTAGAAGACACCACAGCTCTCCCGACCACGCCTTCATCTCATCGACAGCAGTGATGGGGCATATCCCACATGCTTCGCGCGGCGCCTTTTGACATGCCCATTCCCAAAATACCCATCCCACCCGGAAAGATATTTGCGCGCAGTGAAGCAGAGGTAGCAAGTAAAAAGAAAAAAGTAAAAAAAAAAAATAGTCAGTAAAAAGTTAGGTGGTCAAGAGGCGTCCCAACCCCATCCGCAGAACTCCTTCTGAATAAGCTTTCAAACGTGTAAATGCGATATGTCTGTGCGTGTCGTGAACCCTCAGTCGTACAACAATCATCTTCCACCACAAGGTCCGCAGAGCCTCCAGCTTCCGCAGGGAGAGGGTATTTCCGCTGGTATAAATAGACCGCAACGAGGGGCGGTGAGCACTGAGAACACAGAATCAAGATGTTCCCACGGGTAAAACACAATAAAGAAAAACATGAGAACAAGTCCCGCAAGGCCTTCGAGCGGCCTCTTCAGTGGGAAATTCGCGCCAAAAGAACTCAGACGTTCCGAGCTTATGCGTTTCCGCCCTTCTCGTCGGTGTCGATGTGCCACACGACGTAGTTGGGGAGGCCAATGACTTGGAAGCCTGC
Organism: Magnaporthiopsis incrustans; assembly: GCA_003049425.1. NCBI lineage: Eukaryota > Fungi > Ascomycota > Sordariomycetes > Magnaporthales > Magnaporthaceae > Magnaporthiopsis > Magnaporthiopsis incrustans. The sequence continues at coordinate 91,819 of PYSR01000065.1, forward strand.
CCTCTTGGCCATCTTGGCGAAGCCCTCCGTCTCCGCCTGGTTCTCGAAGGCGTAACAGGGGAAGTTGATGCCTGAGAAATGAGACCCTATGGTTAGTCTTTTTTTCATAACGTTTGCGCAAAGGCAACTCCAGTATCACTAACCTGATCTGTGAACATCGGCCTTGACGATGATGTTAACGCCACCAATGCCGTCAAGCTCCATCTCCTCATCCTGGTTGTTACGCCAGTCACCCATCCTGGCCATATAGGTCCGGCCGGTATCAAATTGCTTGTACCCTGGATGACGGTCAGCTTCGACAGTTCCATAACGGCCACAAAGGCAAGGCAAGACTCACCCTCTGCGAGAACAACGTCCTTGTCCAGGCTGGCGGCAAGCTTCCGTCCCTTGTCCGATTCGACCCAAGAATTGTAGTCGACTGCAGCGTATCAATATTAGCACCAGGCCAAACAGTATCAACGCGAAAACGGTATCATCTGAGAGATCAACCTACATCGGCCTTCGATGTCAACACCGTCCTTGTAGCGATGGAACCAGATGTCTGCATCATGCGTTGTCAGCCATGTGTTCCTCTATAAGAGCGGCGTATATGATAGTTCGTACTCGGGACGAGGATGTCCTTGTCATGGGCGACAAAGTCCTCAATGATGGAGCTCTTGCTCTCGACGATGTCGACGTCGCGCCAGTAGACCCACGAATGTTCAGGCTTCAGGGCGGTAGCAAGAAGATAGTTGCGGGCGCGACCCATGTTCTTGCGGCGCGGGCCCTGGGCCTCAAACCCGTGACGATCCTTGACATCTTGGCTCAGCTTGAAGTTGAAGTCCTTCTCGACGATCATGGCGCTGCGGAAGGCAGTCTTGTCCGTGCGCTTCTGAATTCTCTCAAGCTCGGCCGAGAGGACGGCGAGGGTGTCGTCATCCGAGTCGCCGACGAGGAACGCGAGGTCGATCAGGTGATGGGGGTAGGTAAGCTCGGCGATCAACTCGAAGTACTTGGACAGGTACGGGGCGGCCTGCTTCAGGGGCGTCACAATCAGGACGCGCTCCTCGTTGGAGGCAGCTTTGGGGGTCGACTTGATGGGGTTCAGGTCGTGGTGGACGATGGTGGACGAGTTGACGACGATGGGCTTATGGCGGTTGAAGATGACGGGAGTGTGGAGATGGGCGTTCCACGCCGCCTGCTCGTTGATGGACATGTCCATTGGCGGCTTGGAGGGCCCCCAGCAGTAGAAACTATACGCAGCGCAATCCCGAGTTAGTGTCGGCTGGTCGTCATGGGGCCAGGAGCCGCCGTCGCAGTCGCCAGGGTGCATGGGGTTGCACGGGTACGTGTGCGTGTGTATTGGTGTCTCTGTCTAACCTCTTGACTTCCGACGCAGATGTGCTGATTCCGCGCCATAACAATAGGATGAGGCCTGAGATGGCGACCAGCAGCAGGAACCTCGTTCTTGTCACGAACGCGAACAGTGCTCTTGACGGTGGCAATGAGCCTCTGGCCGCCTTCCAGTTGATGCCGCCCTTGGGAAGAAGCATGGCGACAATGTTGTGGGGGCGGCTGAACGACGCCGCAGGAGGAGGTGAGAAAAAAAATTCAAGGAAAAAAAAAACGAGCGGATGGTCGCGAGCGAAGCACCGGCCGAGCCTTGTCCTTCGTTTTCGCTAGCAAGCCTTTTGAGGGCGGCCGATCAGGCGGCAGCGAGGGAGGGGCCGGGTTACGCGACGGGGCGGTGCGGAATTAGGAGCAAGGAAGCAGCCGAGGAGGAAAAGAAGAAGAGAAAAAAGGTTGGCGGGTGCCACTCGCGGCCAGCTCGGATCGAGCGTGCGTGGTGGTGGTGTGTGGTGTGCTTAGGTTGGTCGAGGGCGATTTGATGTCACGTTAAATTGGGTGTGGTGGTGCGGGCACCTTTCGCCGACGTGTTGCTCGATTGTCGCGACCGATGCACCGGGACGGGGACAATCGCGGGTCGCCGAGTCGTTGCCAGCAGTTGACGGCGGCAGGATTGTCGATGGAGGGACTCGGGAGGTTCTGCAGGAGGGTCGTGTCCTCTGGATTATGGGTTTAGGGGGCAGAGCCAGGTTGGTGAGCAGCGTCGAGAGAAGGAGGCCGGACAGGAGCCAAGAGCGGCCTAGCCTATCAAAATTGGTCAAGAAAAAAAAGATGGGCGAAAGCAGGGGTTTGGGGACGGTGGGATTTGGCTCTTGGTAAAGAGAGGTACCCGGTACCTGCCCCTTGGCGGCCTTGTTGTGGCGCCGTGGGTCTGCGAGGTGAAAAAAAAGTCGAGGGCAATTCGGGGCGCCAAAAGCTGACTGAATGAATAAGCATACCGAGCGACCAGTCCAGCCCCAGCGGCTGGCGACCTGGCACCCGCCATCCAGGGGCTCACAGCATGAAGAGGGCCGTGACGGGTGCGTCGGGTACTGTGTACTTGGCGCGCGAGATGAGAGGAGGAGAAGCAGACTGGGGTTGATTGGAGAATCGAGATGCAAGCCGCGCTGGAGGGATCCATTCTGTTATCGCATCTGCAAATAGCAGTCGAGCGAAAGCAAAGTCCAGGTGCCAGCCCGGGTACATATCTGCAATCCTGGATGTCAACGGCGTCGTCGCAGGGCGGCGCTTGCCGAAGAACCAGACACCATTCAACGGACGGGGACGAAGTCGCTCTGTCCAATATACACAAGCCAACGATCCATAGGTTCCTCGTCGGGGTATCTCTGGTTCTGTAAACAGTCCTGGACCAAGCAAAGTGGCTGTTTGGGCGTTGGAGAAGGCCCGCAGAAGTATCGTGCGGGTCCTCATCCCGCCAGGCTCCAGCCAAACCCCAAAACGTTCAGCCCAGCGCCCGTTCGATTACCCTTCCCGCAGATTATTGCGAATCGCGATGCAACTGAAAAGCGACATGAAAGATGCGAGGGCGGAGCCACACGCACCCGCATTGACGCGCCTCGGTGGATTAATGTCGGCCCTATCTACACCGTACAGTCTGTTCTGCGTCGGGCTCAATGTGAGCAGCGGGAGGCAGCAGTGGCAGTGAGGCGCTGATGCCGCGCTGGCGATCGATGCATTGCTGTCCGCAGCGTCAATGTCTAGCGTGTCCCATGTCAGTGATTTACGTCTGTCATCCCATGTCGCTGAGACTGTGGGAGAAAGGAGGATGGGCGATGGGCTCGTGTTGACGCGATGTGCAGGGGTTCGGCTTGATTCCCCAAATCCATCCGACCCAGAAAACCTGGAGGCCCACCAGGCGCCCGCCGCTCGTGCCCCAAAGGGCCAACTTGGCCAGTTCGCCGAAGAAGCAGGAATCAGAAGTTGGATCCCAGCACGGCTGCTTGAAAGAGCAGATAAGGGGAGACGAGGGGAACCCCCGTATTCCGAGACAATTTATTAATGGCGCCGCCAGTGTCAACTCAGGTCTGCATCGCAGGACCCGCCCTACCATCTACCCATCCCGCGTGAAGTGCTGCGGCGGGGCGATCTTCATCCACCGTGATCGGAGGACACTTGCCAGTGAAAAACCAAGTCCAGTCCAGTGTGAGTTCCAACAACACTAATGGAACCCCATTACCCAAGCATGAGTATCCTGCGGGTCTTCTGAACTATTTCTTTTGTACTTTTATATTCATGTATGCTTAACAGATATCTCGTAAGGGATACCAGTAAGAAGCTATTGGCTGAATCCAATAATCGGAATATGCCTTTTATGGAGTAACATCACCATCACCATTCAAATGGGGACCCTTCTTCCACGTGAGCTGGTGACAGCGACGTGACGTTCAAGTTCCGATGAAACGCGGGTACACACAACGCAGCACCATGCGGGTTGCGCGCACGTTCGTCAACCCCATCCAAGCGGTTTCATGCTCGGCGATTAGAGCTAAAGTAGCGTAACACCGAGGCTGGGCCTCAGCAGCAGAAAACGTTTAAAAGGCACCAAGATGTGTCAAACTGGCTCTTGCCGCAAGAGAAAACCTTTAAACAGAAAGGTGAATAAACATACACGGTTCTCCCTAGAGATAGTCAGGCGCATAGCTCCAAGCCCTCATGAGAGGAGAAGCTCTGTCCACTCTCTGCTCAGCCCTACGTCATCCAAGCCAACACAAACGCAGCGGCTATGCTCGGCCGTCTGTTCACGAAGTCGCAGTCGGCCTATTAGCACCAGTATCGCCGGACACAACAGTCGTTTACGAACCATATCGGCTATATCAGTCCCCTCCAGGATGACAGGGGCTGTGCGGAGATCGTCCAGGCTCAGCGCCGCCTCGGACAAGGCCTCGGCGCAGACGCCAATGCCTCCACCCCCGCAGCCCGCCAGGGAGAAGAAGCCCACGGCGGGCGCGTCCAGAAAGAGAAAGGCCGCTACAAAAGCCGAAGGCGTGGAGGACAGTGTAACAGCAGCGGCGGCTGCTCCCTCCGCGCCGCCGTCGACTCCGCCGCCGAAGGGACGCCGCAAAGCAGCAGCCGCCTCGCCAGTCGCAGGGGACCCGCCCCCGCCGCCGGCGACGCCCACTCCGAGCGCCGTGGGTCTCATTTCGGAGCCGCTGGGCAGGCCGAGCCGTCGGCATCCGGCCGTGGCGCGGGTCGCCAACCCGCGCGCCACCAACGCGGCGCTGCTGTCGCCCGAGACGTCGCGGGTCGTCGTATCCGCCCGGCCGCCGGTCGAGGACCTGTCCCCGGTCAAACGGCCAGCAGCAGCAGCAGCAGCAACGGCAGCGGTAGTCAATGACGGCCAAGCTGCTGACAAGCCGAGCACAGCAACCACGACCGCCAACATCCTTGAGGAGGCCTGCGCGCACCTGATCAAGGTCGACCCACGCATGCGGCCACTCATCGAGGCGCACCACTGCCACATCTTCAGCCCCGAGGGACTGGCGGAGCAGATCGACCCGTTCGAGAGCCTGTGCAGCGGCATCATCAGCCAGCAGGTGTCGGGCGCCGCCGCGCGCTCCATCAAGGCAAAGTTTGTCGCCCTGTTTTCCCCACCGCCACCATCACCACCTATGCCACCCCCCGGCGACGACACCGACACCACTGCCGAGCCCAGCCGCCGTTTCCCGCAGCCGTCCCAGGTGGCCGCGGCCTCCATAGAGCGCCTGCGCACGGCTGGGCTCTCGCAGCGCAAGGCCGAGTACGTGCGCGGGCTGGCGGAGCAGTTCGTGTCAGGCGAGCTGTCAGCCGCGACACTGGCCGACGCGCCCTACGACGAGGTGATCGCGAGGCTGACGGCCGTGCGCGGGCTCGGGCTCTGGAGCGCCGAGATGTTCGCGTGCTTCGGGCTCAAGCGCATGGATGTCTTCAGCCTCGGCGACCTGGGCGTCCAGCGCGGCATGGCGGCCTTCATCGGGCGCGACGTCGCCAAGCTCAAGACCGCGGGCAAGGGCGGCAAGTGGAAGTACATGAACGAGGCCGACATGCGGGAGCTCTCGGACCGGTTCAGGCCGTACCGGAGCCTGTTCATGTGGTACATGTGGCGAGTTGAAGAGACGGATGTTAGCACCATGGAGTCGAAGTAGAATAGCTGCTGGCTCACCGCGCGACTTTGCGTAGACAAGATCATCATCCGCGCTGTGTGCCGTGCAGGGAGGGGAAGCGATGCCATGATAGCAGCGTGGATATATCCAGCCTGCCCTATATCCAAATGCAAACCCACCATATTCCCGCAGTCAAGCCCGATGTGTCATTCTACACATGAAAGACGCATGATGGTGATATCTTTGTTGGTCCATCGGCCTTCATAAATAGGGGACGTCAGGCAGATCGTGAGCAGCCAGAACCTACTCCTGCAGAGTGTCCAGCTCATTCACACACATGTTTCACGAGGCCATGCCGCGGCCCCTCTCTACTCCCGTAACAGGGACGGCCGTTCCATTCTTGGACGTCATGTCTCACGAGCGGATAGCCGTGTATCGGCCACGTGCATCGTTCCCGCCCCGCCGGCCACAGGACGCGTGGAAATGAGCGACACCGCGTTTACTAGAGCCGGCTGTGAAAAGCTTGCGTCTGTCACCGCCGACACGGGTATCTCGTCCCCCCTGAGGCAGGTCAAGGTCGGAACGGGCGGCCGAGAGTCATTCTGCGATCCAGCCACAGCTCATCCATAGAAGAGGTGCACCAAGCTTTCACCAGAGGCTGGGCTAATAAGAAGCTAGCAGCCGCCCCCACATAGGTAGACATGAACGAAGACGTGCGTAGAGCAGCGGTGAATGTCTAGATAGTCATGTAAGCGCACCGCGGCGCTGCACATCACGGTTGGTAGCGGCACTGAACCCAACGGGCCGATAAGCACGGACGAGGAAACAGCAATTTGGAGAGCCGACGACGGTATCTATCGTTCGGGACTACACGTACAACCAACCCTCCAGCGCCAGTCACTCCGGCCACCGTTTCCTCCACATGGCCAATGGACGAAACGGTGCTCAACGCCAACTCCTGTCTCGTCATGGGTGGGGGCCGGCGGGGAGTTGCCAAGGGGAACCGGAAACACATGCAAACGCCCACGATCAAGCGTCTCAGCCGATCATGAGCAAACTTCTCACCCACATTCAGCTCGATCTGGTGTGGTGAGCAAGTCGCAAGCCGGTAATCATATTCTTGTGAATGTCCACACCACCTACGCAAAGGATGAAATGGCACGCTGACAGATCTGCTAGAACAGATAACACTGAGAAAATGGCTCAAAGAACATCGGATGGGCGTGAAGGAGAAAACGTCGGGGAGTGCCGATGTTTCGGGATCTGCGTGTTTGGGCTTGCCGGAATGATCTGCGGCGCGGGCGGAAAAAAGCAGGGTGTAGGGCAGGATATAGGGCAGGGCAAATCGCAGCTCGGTCTGCAGGATCAGTGTTTGGTTGATGTCGCAGGTTGAGCCCACTCGTCGTTGCCTTGCCGTGCTATCCCAGCTGGTCCAGCCGGCAGTACAAAGTAAACAAATACGAAGCTAATAATGAACCAGATCTTCGTGCCCTGTTTGATGCTTTGTGCCGGGCGAGACGAGGCCTTTTCTCTGGCTTGTCTTCGCTTGCTTCGGAGACCCGGCACGGTGGCGGCAAGCCGACGCGGCCTCCCGACATTGCTATCATGGCTAGCGCCCATCGTGTCGTCATAGACACTCTAATCCCTGAGGGCTGGTCTGTTTCTTCAGCTAGGCCGAATTGGAATTGTCACATTTTGGCGTCGGACGGAGCCAAGAGCAAAACAACACGCAAAAGAAGAGTTAGCCGAGCGTACAGGGTCACTGCTCGGCTTCAGGGGGGGTTACCGTCCCACCAGCGAGGGTGGACGATCTAGAATTGTAACGGATTGTGGCGTGCCGGCTCCCGTCGCACTCACACCCTCACACTTTTTTTTCTCGTGCCGCGTCGACACGGACGAGACAGAACAAGACATGGCTTGGATGGGGCGGATACATTGGGGGCCGCCTTATTAGCAGTGGTCTTTTCTTAGCGTGGCGGAATTAAGACGGATCGACTCCGCTGCCTGCTAGAGGAATTGATAAGGCAGGGGCAGGTTCAAACCATGAAAGGGACCTTGGAAGAACGGATTGAGAGGCTGCTGGCAGCGAGGCCAAGGAAGGGATCGAAACATATAGATGGCGGTCATTTCAGGAAAACAGACCGCTGCTGCCTTTTGACCAGCCCTGAGAATGGATGCGAATCCTCCGGTCACGGCACAGCAACGTCGCTTGGGCCAGGATCGGGAGCGCCCCAATTCCCAATCAGAGGCAGCTCGCAGATCCAAACTTTAAGTCCCGGCCGCCGGCGTTGCACTAAACTTGCTGGCGACTGATGTCTGTTGTAAACGGTTGGTCCACCGGGATGGACTGCAAAAGAAAAGGACAAGGAGGGGTAAAAAAAAAAAAAGAGACGAAAAGAGAACGAATAACTCTTCAGTTGCGGTTTAAACCTTGGCGATGCAGGCTCCGCGACGTCGGACCAGGACGGTCAGCTCCGGTTGGCTGCTCGGTTTCGGCACCAGAGAATTCAAACAGTTCCAGACCTGCTTTGTGTCGGCCGCCAAGCTGATAGGCCCGGCTTGTCGAGTCCGCTCTCCGCAGTCAGCGTGCGGGCAATGGATGTGCAAGGGGCTGGGCGGGCTTCGTATTCCTCGCCCACCGGCCCAGTCAAGCAGCACCGGCTGTGGGTCCGCTATTGTGCACAAGTGCAAAGTTGTCGTCTCCCCATCGGACGCGATGACGACGCTACCGCCCGCTTCCAGGGTTGGCTCCGAGATAGGCACAATTCGGGCAAGACCTGGCTGCCCTTTCTTTTTTGGCTGGCTGTGCTGCCTCGGTTTTCTTGATTTGCTTCGCATTGGCGGGGTTTGGCTGAAACAAGACGGACATTCAAACCAGTCGGGAAAGGGGCGTGTCGGCCAGAAAGCAAGGGGTGTCGTTAGCTAAGCCCACTCGCACTCCTGCGGAGCTCAGCAGGGATGGCTCCTCCCTCTTTGGGAAAGCACCGCTCTGTCGAGATACAAGCTCCCAATACCTCAAATCTCACAGGGACCGAATCCACGGGGAGGAATAGGAGAATCTCGAGGGGGGGTTTGTCATGTTTAGAGCGTGTGGCTCGTGATGGAAGGAATGGGTGCACAATAGATAATGTTTTCCAACCGGGGCGCCGAGAAATTGTCGGCATGCGGGTGGGAAAACGAATGCACCCTCGCCGCAGCAGCCATCACAACGGAACCACCACAGTCGACCCATCAGTTGCTTTGGCAGTTCGAGCCCGGAGTCGGGCTCCATAACAAAAATAGAGATAGCACGAGATCCGACTCTCAGGCCTGCCGATTGGATCTTGGCAGTCGTCCAGTGCTTTTCACGGGGGTCGCGAAATCCAAACTCCCAGGTCTGGCCTTGGCGATGTGCTTTCACAGAGGTCACACGAGGAAGCGGTCACAAAAGTCGGTGTTCGAGCTCTTGCGATCGACCGACGAATTGCTAGGGAGCCCGGAGAGGCAATCTCGCCAGCCAAGGCAATCCGCCATATTGGCCTGACAATAGGATCCACCCAAATCCAAATATCTAGAATGGAACAGAAGGACGGGTTGGGCCATGGATTACACAAGGCCTAGGGAAGGGAGGGAGTAAAAGAATGAGAAAAAAGAGAAAATTGACGACCTAACGGTTTTTCTTGGGGGCGCCACCTCATACAAGCAACGGACGATCCCCAGTGCCAGTTCATCGACGGCGTAGCCTAGCGACCGGGCATCGGAACACGAAGAACAAGCCGATTATAGGCCTGGAATCGCCGCCTTGGGACCGTCCCATGGTGCTTGTTGCTCTCCTCCACATCATTTCCTTTCTTGGGAACCCCCTGAGACCGGGCAGCAGCGAAGCAGAGCCGAGTCAGGCGTGGTTTGACAGCGGGTTTCGTTTGCTTTTGTGCCTGAAGTCGTCCCAAACCAAAGCCGCCCACCTGCCGCAGTCAATGACCCGTACTTTTTATTTTTATTTTTGGCCTTAGGATCCGACTGGTAGACAGCACATATCGAGTGATATCCGTGTTGGGCAGAACGGCACTGGCAGAATGTGCCATTGATTGTCTAATTCTGGCCGCCTTGGTGTAAACAAAACAAACATGACGGGATGGCACCGCATGGATCCTGGGTCGATCCCCAGAGGCGCGTGCTGGGGCGACTTCCAGGGAGTGGCCCAGGAAGAGGGAGCGCCGCCTAGGCCTGTAAGGCGAGGGTCAAACAAAAAAAAAAAAAAAAAAAGAGAGAGAGAGAGAGACAAGCATGGACGAGAAGGAGGCGAAGGTTTTCGGCAGCAATGAAAAGCAAAAACAAAAATAAAAGAAATAACAAACAGCAACAGCTTGACGCATGCGAGCTGACTCTGTTTTGCCCGTGGACGGATGCGAAATGACTGCAAAATGCAGATGTTGATTTTGATGGGACTCCATTGCGCTTGCACCCGCAATTCTCGGACAGTGAGCTCCATGTCGCTACCGCCGACATGCTTGCCCACCAGCCAGCCAGCATTGTGACAATACATTCACGAGCATCATAAAGTCAAAAGCATGGCTGCTGAGCGTCAGTACCAGACAGCAAGCGGGAGCAACGGAACCTGCACGGTCGGCCCTCGATGATGGCCAGAAGTGGAGGCAACCGTACCGCAGGGGCAGGGGCAGGGGCAGGGGTCGGACGAGGGAGTGGGTGGGGTGGCCGTAACCGTAATGCAGCCATCGCCCACCCCTGGCACGTTGCTAGCGCGGCTTCTCTGCACGTCGGTCGCCATCCAACTTTAACGCTCCCCTTTCGCATTTTCTTGGCCCTTGCCGAACTCCACGCGCTCTCAGTTCAATTTCCCTCTGTGTTTTTTCCTTCCCGGACCATCGCTTCTGCAAGCACAAGCCACACAGCCTTTTTCTTCACTACAAACCTCCATCGTTCGCCGGGCATTCTTCTCCCATTCCTTTTTCTGCTTCTACGACATTCACTCGCTACTTATTTTAATCGTCCACCTTTTCCCTTTTTTTCCCGGAGGCTTCGTCCAGCGAGGAGGATCGAGGGCATCGCTACCCATACCCAACGCGCTTTCTTCAACCATAATCAAAATACTCGGTATCACCCCAGCGTCGAACGCAACAACTGGTTCATAGAGTATCCCAAAAAAGGTAAGCGCTGGCAAGCTTGTGTTGGTTCCATTGGCACCTCGACAAGAGAAAACAACACGCTCCTCAGCACCACATCCTTCACACCTGCCTCTTTGACCGCGTCCATCCGACGATGGAGGACGCACCGTTTGGACCGAGCAGCGAGAAGAGTCTAGGTGGGAAGGCAGATGTGTCGAGCCGGTGGTGGAAGGGTCGACTGGGAAGGCGGGATGGGATGGGCTGTCGACGCGGGACAACGCCCACTGCTTGCTCCTTCCAGTGACTGCGAGCGGAAGGAGCCCCCGAGTCTGGACCGGCCACCTTCCCAACCACCTGCTCGACCGTCGCCTCCACGTCACTTTGCCCCTGCCGAGGAGAAAGAATTGGGCTCTGTCTGGGTCGGCAACAAAAAATCTGGCTGCTCCTCCGCCGACCGACGCTCGCCATCTTCTCCAAACACACCCACCACCCACATTCATAATATCAACCCGCTTTTTTGGCCGTTTCTTGGTCATCATCCATCCCATCTGTAGACATACCACTGGCGCCTCACCATTCGCCGCTAACAGCGGTCTTGCTTGGTTGATTCTGGCGACTTGCCGCCGTATTTAATCGAGACTGGACCTCAGCGCTGACCTCGCTCGCCCTTCAGAAAGCAAACCGTCAGAATGATCGCCAAGGCCCTCGTGTCTGCCGTTGCGGCTGCGGCCGTTGTTTCCGGTAGGTTCTTGCTGCCTGCCTGTCTCGAGGTTTCTCGACCGTTCTTTTGCGGCAGGCTAACATGAAGCGAACCTCGTCTTTTCTAGCCCAGAGCAACAGCAACTTCTGCACCGCGGACACCATCCAGATCAACTCCAATGCAGATGCGTCTAAGTTGCAAAGCTGCCAGACGGTCAAGAACATCAACATTGGCAACCAGACCGACAGCGCCCTCAAGCTCTCGGGGCCCACAACCATCGAGGGCGACCTGACGGTGCAGGGCAACAAGAACGTCCGCAGTATCGAGAGCGACACCATCCAGACCATCAAGGGCAAGTTCACCCTGGCCGGCCTGGAGAAGCTTGACACGCTCAAGTTTGACCGCCTCAGCGAGGTCGGCGAGATCGCATGGCAGACGCTGCCCCAGCTCGGCTCGCTCGGCTTCGGCACCACTGGTGTCACCAAGGCCAAGAAGGTTGTCATCAGCGACACGTTCCTGGGGTCGCTCGACGGCCTTAACCTGGTTACGGTCGACTTCATGGACCTGAACAACAATGGTCGTCTGCTGAAGCACACATCCAAGTTGGCCAACCTGACGACGTTGCTGATGCTGCAAGCCAACGGCCGCAACGAGCTCCAGTGGGAGATGCCCGACCTGATCTGGGCTGCCAACATAACCGTCGCCAACGTCTCGGCCTTCACCCTGCCTAAGGTGAAGGAGATCAACGGCTCGCTCCGTTTGGACACCAACAAGATCACCACCTTTGAGGCGCCGAACCTGACCAAGGCTGGTAGCGACATCGCCTTCGTCGGCAATGCCCAGCTCACCAACATCTCGTTCCCCCAGCTCACCACTGTTGGTGGCTCGCTCACCATCGCCAACAACACCCGCCTTGAGCGTCTGGATTCTCTCCCCAAGCTCCAGCAGGTCGGAGGTGCCGTCCGCCTTCGCGGCAACTTTAGCGAGTGAGTATCGCCACCACAACCCGATCCGCCCGCCAACCTTCACATAGCTAACCAATCTTCTCTCCCCAGCGTTGAGCTTCCGGCCCTGAACACTGCTCAGGGTGCTTTCGTCAAGGGCGTCTTCGACGTTCAGAGCACGACCGATATTAGCAAGTCTTGCGATGCGCTGAAGCCCCACGCCCGCAGCGAGCAGGGCGGTGACAACAAGATCCAGGGCCCCTTCACCTGCGAGAGCAACAACGACAAGGCCAACGAGGACATCAACAACCCCAACGGTCGCGGCGGCAACAACAACAACAACAAGAACTCGGCCGCAGGCACGACCATCAACATGGCCCTGCTTGGCCTGTCGCTTGTTGCCGGTGTCGCCTCCATGCTGTAATCCGTTGGGGTCGCTTGCTTGCTTTTTGAATCGCCGCCACATCGATTGTTGTTCCTAGGAGGACTGGGATGAAAACTTGCAACCTTGTGTCACAGGCTAGGAAACGGAGGCGTTCTCTTTTTCCATTATGCTGATTCCTTCTATGTTTCACTTTCCCGGTTATCAGTCATCCAAGTGTTTTCTTACTGCTCTGGACTTCGTTTGGTCATACGCACACATCTCTCCTAACCCCGGTCATAGTGGAAGCTGCTACAGCCAGGATCCCACTACTAGACTTAATATCACCGCCGCCCCGAAGGGAACGAAAAGTCTTCTAGCATCAGGTTCTTGTACTCTCCCACTGTCTTTCTGGGATACACAAAAAAAATGTGAATAGCACTTGGTCTCCTCGCTCTCATTCTCCTTTTTTTGTGCCGTCTGATTGGGGATGGATGGGCCGATCAGCTCCAGGTTGGTGAGAGATGATTTCGATAAAAAGGGGTCTTTTGCTCGAGGGGGTTTTTGGAATTTATGTGCGACGAGAACCCTTGATGACCTCCCCTCCCTCTCACTCACTTCACACACCCACCACACCATCCGGTTGTGTTCCCCATATGTCATGTCGTCATGGTTCTTTGACCGCTCGGGCCTGAGCCCGCGCCTGGGAAAAAGAAAAAAAAAGCCTTTGTTGCTGGTCGTCCCAGCGCCGGAGAGGAGGGGTGGGAGGGAGATGCAACATTGCCGCCTGGACGGGGTTTGGCACGACGATGTTGTGAAGGCCGGGGCAGCGGTCAGGCTTTGTGCTGGCTTGATGTCTCTCCCCTGTTTGTTTTTTTTTTTTTTTTTTAACTTACCGTCTTTGTAGTATGTATCTAGCCGATTCGATTCGCATTGCGTTTTGTGTTGCCCTGATTCTTGTGTGTTTTGTGTGCATGTCACCCGGTAGTTGTGAACTTGGAACCATGGAGGTGGGCTGCTAGGTGCCGACAAGAGCAGTGACTGGAAATGTGTGCGCATAGATCCTCCGGCCTTGGCAGTCAAGAGAAAAGCGCTGTGATCTCGTCACTCGAACCACAAGTTACAGCCGTGCGACCTCAAGCTTGCGTGGGTATTGCTGATTGGTCACACATATAAACCGCCCTGCCGATCGACCTACCTCGAGTACCTGATCGGCAATCATATCAAAGGGGTTGAGTGCTGACGGAATATCTTAATGTATCTTTATCGCGCATTTCAAGCGTGTAACGATTGCCCAGGTATATGGAAATCCCCGGAGAAGTCGTATTTTTCACTTTTTGTTTTTATTTTCTCCCAGCTCGTCTGTCTCGCGTACTGTCCATCTATGCCTTCAACAACCCGAGTGCGCTGCGTTCACTGATAAACCCCCTGGTCAAACTTCTCGGCGTCGTAGAATGCGGGCGCGATGGCGTTGCCGTTGAAGACGCGACCTTGAAGGGCGTTGACGGCCTGGGGTTTTTGGGAATGGTCAGCTTTGTTTTTGTTGAGAGCAAAGAGGCATTTGGAGGAACATTAAAGAAAAAGCATGACCCACCCGAAGAGCCGAAACCTGATCGGTAAACTGGATAAACACCTCTTTGGTCTCGACGTGAATGTATACCCGCTCGAGACGGCCGTACTGTGTGTCGACGACGAGGTAGGTTAGCACAAGACCTGCTGGGATGAAGACGGAGAGTCGTCAGCCAGTAAACAGAGACGGGGCACCTACCTTTTCTCCACACTCCTCCCCAATCTCCTGCGACAGCCCTTTCTCGACCTCGGCCGCGACGTCGTCCATGCCCTCGAGCATGCCACGCAGGACGACGACCTCGCTCATGCGGCCAAACTTGCCCTCCTGACCGGCACCGGAAGCGCCGGCGGCAGGCTTCCCGCCGACTATGCGGCCCACGCCGGCCGGCTGGGCGAAGCCGCCGCCCTCGGCGTCGGGGAGGCGGCGGCGCTTCTCGAGCTTGACGGACAGGCCCTTTGTGATGCCTTCGTTCCCCTCGGCGCCCAATCCGCGGCCCTTCTCCCAACCCATCTTCTCCATCATGCGCGCCGCGAATCCGGACTGGCCCGGCCGGCTGGACCGCTGCTGGTCGCTGGCGCCTAGACCAGCTCTGGGCTGGCCGTCGTCCTCGTCGTCGTCGTCGTGGCCGCCAACGCCTTGGTCTACGTCCATCTCGTCGCCCGTCGCTGCTGTGCCGTAGAGCACGGGGGCGCGGGATATGGTTGCGGCGGCGGAACCGTCCGGGGCGGAAGCCGCGAGTGCCGGGCTGACGGAGCGAGGGATCGCGATGCCGCCCGTAGAGAGCGCCATCCGGCGGGCGTAGGCATCCTCGCCAGTCGCGCCGTCGGGCGGCGAAGGGGCCGACGGGGCCGAGGGCCGCGCGCTGTTCTGCTCCGCCTCCTGCGAGCCATTGCGCCGAGGAGGTGACGGCGGAGGCGGGGCGAAGGAGTATGATTGGGGCGGGGCGAACTGGTCTGATTGTTTGGGTGTGCTTTTGTCAGCTTTGTGGTGGTTTGGAGGATATATGTTGCCCAGGGAAGAAGAGGGCTGGGGGGAGAGGGGCTTCGGGGGTAGGAAAGGTGGGTGGGTCGGGTTACGCACTTGGCGGCTGGTCCACGGCGTTGCCACGGCCCTTCTCCTCCTCGGCGTCGCTGCTGGCGGGGCTGCTCCGACCCCTCCCCCGTCTGCGGAGCCGGTGCGCGTGCAGCACGGCCTTCCACTCGCGTATTTCGGCGATGCGCTCGTCGCTGCGCAGGTACTCCTCGATGTTTGTAGGGCGGCCCGGGTCATAAACATCGTCCCAGTTTGTCGGTTGGCCACTCTCGTCACGGTTCTGTTTCTTCTTGGCCTTCCGGCCGCCGCGCTGCCGTTTGTCGCCCGTGCCGTACATGTACTCATCCTCCTCGGTCGCCACCCAGTCGGCCAGGGTGCTCCGTGCCGGCGGCTCTGCCGCTGCTGGTGCTTGTGCTGCCGCTGCCGCTGCCGGCGCATTCGGGTCTGGGGCCGCTGCCGGGGCCGCGGGTGGCTGTGCGCCGGGCACGGCGGTGGTGGTCGAGGCGGCCTTGGGGAACACGATTGAGGTCTTTGGCTTCACCTTTTGTGCGGGCTGTGGCCTTCGCACAGGCTGGAAGCGGAGGGTGGCTGTTCGGAGCGGGGGTCGCGGCGGAACACAATGAATTAATATGACTGGATCCCCAGACAACGAAGGCTTGCGCAGGTTCGGTTCTTGAACAGATTCTAGCGTATCGTTCCCGAATCCAGGATCTTGCTCTCCCTAAAGCGTACCTGGATCCAACATGGGTTTCTTGACGGCAGCTTCGCCGCCGGCGCCTTTCTCGCCGGCCGGGCGCGAGGTCGAAGCCGAGTCGGCGGCTTTGGGGTCGAGGAGGTTCGCGTAGAGCGACATTACGGCGCCGCCCGCGGGCGCGGGCCTGGGCGGGCCTGACATGGCGGCGCGCTACCTTGTAGGCAACTTTGGCTGGTTTCGGGGGGTTCGTGAGATTTTTACGATGGCGGAGGAAAGCGGCGGCGCGTCGTTTTGCGCTGGTGCGTCAATCGGTTGTGAGCTTGAGCGGTGCCCCACTGTCGGAGTTGCCTCGCAGACATGCCTATGCATGACATTAGGCACAGCTCTATCCCGCTAATGCGTTCCGCGATTGCCTCCACCACGATGGACTAGAACAAACGTGAAGGGCAGGACCGTCGGGGAATCCTCTGGACCTCGGTTCGGCTTTGCAGAATGGATCAAACACTGCCAATTGAGATGTCATTAAAAGGGCGCGCCCAGCGGAACGCTGGGCGGCCATTGTGCCGAGTCGGCGATGGGTGGACAATGAATAATATCACACAGTAACCTTGAAAGCGCTCCCGCTCAGGGTCCCGCCCCCGCCTCCCCCGCTACCTCGGATGGGAAACCACACACACACTGCAGATGTAACGAGCCCGGAAGGGAGACGCACCCGTTTCCAGAGGATTTCCACGGCGTGCATTTTAAAAGTCTCGATCCCCTCACCTCTCCT
The DNA here is from genome assembly GCA_003049425.1 of Magnaporthiopsis incrustans. Classification (NCBI taxonomy): domain Eukaryota; kingdom Fungi; phylum Ascomycota; class Sordariomycetes; order Magnaporthales; family Magnaporthaceae; genus Magnaporthiopsis; species Magnaporthiopsis incrustans. Next base: position 108,462 of record PYSR01000065.1, read on the forward strand.
CGTGGCAGTAAACAAATGGCACTGCGAGTAGCCTCCCTCCTCAGCCGAACTGCACGTCTCCCTACTGCCCGCTACTGCTCCGCCATGTCCGCCGCCACCCCTCGCAAGTTCGAATGGCTCGTCATCGTCCCCGACGTCCCCGGGACGCTGGCCAAGAGGATGGAGGTTCGCCCGTAAGAATTTCTTAATATCTTCCCTTCCTCCTTTGAGTCCCACGTCCAGACTATTTCCACATCCTGGCTACCAGCTACCTACCTAGGTACCTAGACGGCCTTGAGTAGACGAGCCCCCATGCCTTGACTGACAGTTCGCCTCGGCCATGCCATCACATCGCAGCGTCCATTTCGCCGGCCTGAAGCGCTTTGACGCCACCGGCAACCTTAAAATGGGAGGCACGTCGTTCCTCCCTCTCTCCATCCACCTGGCCGGCCCGTCCCTTTTCACTGCGCGACTTGAACGGCAGCTGGCTAACCTGCTCTTTTAGGTGCCCTCCTGGACGAAGTCCCCGCCGATGACCAGCCCTCCAGCCTCAAGATCAACGCAAGCACGATGGTCTTCGATGCCACCTCCAAGGAGGAGATCATGGAGATCCTCAAGTCTGACGTTTACGCTAAAGAGGGCGTCTGGGACCTGGAGAAGGTGAGTGAACTGCATATAATCGTGTTGAAACGCCCGCCTTTCCCTCACACGCCGGCATGGCTGATGGCTGACAACACGGCCCTTTGCCTCTTGATACACAGGTCCAGATTTGGCCGTTCAAATGTGCCATCCGTAGCCCCATTAACTGAGTAGGCTAGGTAGACAGTTCAGAAAAAAAAATTTGCCCCGGAGCCAATATCAGGGGCTCCATTCCTTGGCTCGACGTTTTGGCATTGATACATGCAGCCAGATAGTGCTGCTTGATGGAGTACATTAACTCGCTCGTCTGAAATGCCTGTGACTCCATATCTTCCTAATCCCTCCATGCCAATCTTTGTGCTGGGCGGCATGTTCCTCTGGTGACGGCGCGGTGGCTGATACTCGCTAGAATAATACAACAAAAGACAAGAGAGCCAGATCTGGGTCCCCAAAAGCCTCAACTCCAAACAACGTAAATACAAGTAACACAGGCGACGCCGCGTCTCCGTATGGCCAACTCGGGTCGTGCTCGGGAGTGCGCGGTCCGATATTTTACTCGGCGGCCTTGTCCTCCTCGGCTGGGTCCTTGTCGGCTTTAGCGTCATCGCTGGATCCGCTGTTGAGCGAGAGGTTCTGCGTGGGCAGGTCGTCGGGATCGACTCCGTTTTGACGTTTCGCTTCCTCCTCCTCCGCCTTGAGCTCAGCCGCGACCCTGAGGTTGTAGTTGAGGTCGTAGCACTCGGCCAGAAGCTCGCTGAGTGCGCCTTGACCCTCAGGCACGTCGTTACCGTGCATGAACTTGCCATCGACCCGCATGTTATCGATCATGTTGAGCTGAAAACGCATGCACATTAGCAAGCACACCTCTATCGTGGTGCACTAACAGTCTGTGCTGGTCATATTCCGCAGGTGCCTGTGGGACGGACCTTCATGCTGTACGGGTACAGCTCTCGGACGGAATTAACACCCCCAGAGTTTTTAACTTCGACCAGGATCTTCTTCAGAGTCTGCAGCTGGTTGTAGATCGGGATGAGTGCCTCGGAGACTGGCTCGGACATTATCATCAACGAGTATATCAGTCCGTAGCTACGCCTGATGAGGTAGAGCAAGGTCTTGAGATATGCAACATCCAAGTCAGCATTCGAGTCTGGCCAAGGTGAGCGGTCAGGTCACTTACACGTTGGACGTAGAGGTTGGCAGGCCTGCCCTCGTCGTCAATGAAATTGCCGTCGACCCGCTTCTCGTCGATCTTGTCCAGTGTGCGCTGGTAGTCGTAGAGGTCCGTCTCCCGAAGCGACCACGCCTGTGTCAAAGAGAGGCTATCTAGCTTGTTACGTATCCCCACCAGCACATAGTAGAGGTCTTTGAACGCATCGGGGATGGCCCCTTTCCTGTAGTATCATGTCAGTAGGGGATCGTGTCTAGAAAAGAAGGTCGTGAAAAACCAGAAGCAAACGTACTGCTCAAGCACAGTCTCGGTCCAGGTAAGACACCGATTCAAGAGATCGGAAACATCGTCACTGCACTTCAGAGGGGAGCCGTCTTCGGCCAAGAACTGCCCATCCACGCGCTTCGCGTCGATCTCCTTCAGCTCCGACTGGAGCTTCGTGACCTCCGACATAGAGAACTGAAAAAAAAGCTCAGAGTGCGCGTAAGCAAGCTGCACTATGTGCACGTCAAGGGTGGGAGACATACCTTAGACCTTGTGTTGGCTAGCGAAAGAGAGCGCAATATCGAGATGAGCTTCTCGTGAATCGCAGGCAGGGGTCCATCAAGACCTTCCAGCCGCTTCTTCAGGTTCTCGAGCGAGGACCGGCAGAGCTCAACCCGGTGCGAGAGTAGCTCGACCAGATACGGGGAGTGTCGTGAGGTCGCACCCTTAATGGTGATGTCGATCTTCTGCAGTGTCTCGGCCATGCTCTGAAGGTCTTTGGCCGAGAAGAGTTCTGACTCGGCCAGATGGTCCAGCAGCCGTTTGATAGTCGACGTGAGCGCATAGGCCGCAGGGGCTTCGCTAAGCTTCCCGATAGTCATGAACAGGAGCGAGATGAGTTGCAGGCAGCTCTCAAGCACCTTATCCACTAGAAGAAGGAGAGGCAGCAATTAGCTCGCCGGCGGCCAAAAGTTGTGTGAGAGTCGGTTGTGTGACGCCAGCACTGCAGGGGGAGAGAGGGAAGTGAGACGGAGAGTATGACGGGGTAGTTGGAGACATACACTGAGTCTCGCCCTTGTTATCTCCTGTGCGAACCTCATTCAGTAGCCTTATCTGCTCGATGACCTGCTCATAGAGTTTCAGGACATCAGGACCGCGGATGTAGTGTGCCCGGTCCTGTTTGAGTAGGAGCAGCTGATCTCGGATCGCTACCAGCTTCTCTAGGATTTCCTTCTCCCGGGCGCCCTTGGGGACCGGAAGAGCGGGCGTATCCATGCTGGGCCACTGCGTGATGAGAGCCAGCTACGCTTCACCAGACTCGATATAGGCGAGAACGAGACGGGGAATACGCAGGCGGCGGTATGTGTGCAGCAAAGTATACGTGATAGTATAATGGCAAGCCGTTACGGTGATGGCTGCAGGTGTTTGCTCCGGGGGTGCCAGAGGTGGCGATGCTGCGGGCGGTCGACAGCTGCTCATGAGACAAGAGCCTCACAGTCCAAGATGGCCGAGGAATGCGACTATGATGAGTCAGGCCCCATGAGAGCTGCCAATGGCATGCAGAGTGTGGGACGCCGAGGAGAAGCTTGTACAGGCCCAGCCGGATCTGAACTGCTCTGAGCGAAGCCGCAACGAGGCCAGGCCAAGTGGGAGACGCGGACCAGCACGGCTGACTGTGGTGCAGCTGAGGCGACGCCTATCGGAAGCACGGCACACTGGCGCAGCAGCAGCAGCAACAGAACGTCTCCGTGGTCGCGGATACTAAGGCAGATAGATAGGGGCGCAGCCTGCCTTGTGGCGATATCACAGCGTTATATGGTGGAGAAAAAGAGTCGCCTGGCCCGGTGTCTGGTGGTGATTCGAGAAGGGAGCAAGGTTGTGCAGCTCTGCGGGAGAGCGGGGTAGACCTGCTGGTGGGGCTGCATTACTTGCAGAGGTGCAGGTAACTTCCCGGCTGAGACCTGTGACGGAACCTCTTGCTGCATCTTTCAAGATTGTTGCCTCGTGTGAGCTGCTGCAGTTTCTACACCGATGGGCCCCACGCACTTTCCATGGTGTCTACCTCTTCTGCCTCGCCGCTCCCTGCCAGGCTTGGTGTGTGTCTGTTTCTTGTTCTGCAGCAACACAGCATTGATCCCTCAACTAACCAACACGCAGCGCAGAGAAAGGAGCCCATACGGTAACGAGTCAGGGTATCTGCACGGACAAATCGGCTGCTACTCTATCCAAGTAGGAGACGAAGACGTAGAAATGTGCAAGGAAAGATGCCAAGAAACGTCACGTAGCTAGCTGGGAAAGCCATGGAGGCAGGTCTCGGATAAAAACTTGCGGTTCTATGGTTGCATGTCTGCATGTATAATTAATTTGTCTTGGTGGTGATGGTGGGACGGAGGAAAATGCATGGGAAGGGCTGAGGAGCAGAGAAATCGAGAAGAAAAAAAAGAAAGAAAGAAAGAATAGTAAAAGGCAGAAAAGAGTCGGGACCGCAGGGGCAAGGTGCAGGCTGCGCTTCCGTCGAGCCGTCTTGGGTCGACAGACATCTCCTTCGGCTTCGGTCGTCTCACTTTGGCATGTGAAGCTTGAAGTTCTCGGGAGAGCGTTCAATCGGCCACTTTGCGTGAGAAAAAAAAAGGAAACAGTCACAGCTGCTTCGCGTGTCATCCTGAACCATAACGGAAGTCCAAAAGATCTTGTGATTGCGCGGGGCGTGTACCTATAGGCTTTGCCAGTGACCGGAAAATCAAGTTCACCCATTCCCGAGCTCTGAGGTGGGCCGCTGTGATGACTGGACGCCGCGGTGGATACCCCCGAGTGGAGCCACGCTGAAGGCGATTGGGGCTTCCCACCTCTTACACACAAAATAATCCCGAATAATTTAGCGACGGCTTCCTTTTTGATTTTTTGGCCATCTTCTCCCCAGCAATTCTTCGGACACCCTCCAGCAAATTCCCTTTTTGCGAACAAAACCACGCACATTCTTCGCCATGTCTAACGCTGAGCTGGCTACGTCGTACGCGGCGCTTATCCTCGCCGACGACGGCATCGAGATCACGGTAAGCGACGGAGCAAAAAAGAAACAGCCCACCCCCCACCTTGGTGGGAGCGAGATATTGAGAGCGCACGACGATATTTGGACTCGGGATGGAGGGCGGTGGAAGAGGTGAAAGAAGGACGGGCCTCGCCAGCGGGATGTGCGCTAACGCGTTGCTTCCTTTCCCGCCGCGACTCTAGGCCGACAAGATCTCGACCATCATCAAGGCCGCCAACGTTCCCGATGTCGAGCCTATCTGGGCCCAACTGTTCGCCAAGGTACGATTTTTCCAGGAACGAAACCGATGGATGGGGAGCAAGCGCCAGGCCAGAAATGCGCAAGGCCCTGGGCTAGGGCACAAAACATCAAGCGAATTGTCGCCGGACGGCTGCTGACGGGAGGAATTTCCGCGTGGAAACAGGCGCTCGAGGGCAAGGATGTGAAGGACCTGCTCTCCAACGTCGGCTCGGGTGGCGGTGCCGCCCCCGCCGCTGGTGGTGCCGCCGCCGGTGGTGGCGCTGCTGCCGAGGAGGCCAAGGAGGAGGAGAAGGAAGAGGGTGAGTCTCCCCGGGCCACCTGCCGCTGCTGTGGGCCCGCGTTCGCGGCATCAGCGGCAGCAGCGTGTTATCATCCCCTCTTTCCCGCGCCTGGCTGCGGAACCGTGGCTGACATTGGGCGTTTTGCGCACCCCGCTCTACAGAGAAGGAGGAGTCCGACGAGGACATGGGCTTCGGTCTCTTCGACTAAACGGCTTCTGCGATCGGCTTCTCTTTCCCTTTTTGTACTTGACTCTCAAAACCTGCATGGGCAACGGCGACTGGAAGGGATATCTTTTTTTTTCACACAAACACACACTTTGCGGGCTACTGCGATGATGACGATGACGGCGGCGACGACCGCCGAGGCCTCGTCGACCTCATGGTTTCGTCGGTTACGGGGTGGGTCCGTCTTAGCTGGCTGCTTCGCGGACGGAGCGGCTCTTTTTCATGGTATAATGTGAAAGGCGTGCGCGCTCTCTTGGGAACTTCACATCTACGGATCGGTTCTGGGCGTCTTGAGACCAAAATGGGATGTCACTAGCGGGCCTTTTTTGCCTGCTCGCGCTGCTGAATAGTAGATCAGGTAACTGTGTGGCGTTGCGGGCCTCTGTGATGCCTTCTCATGAACTCGGAAGCATTTATCTGTTCGCTGCAAAGCTGTCGTCGAAGCTGTTCTCCGTGGCCTGTGCTAGAGCCTTATTCAAGAGCTCGATTCTGCTGGCGACAGTGCGATTGATTCCCCAGATGCTCAACATATACCACCACGGCACAGCGCCCTTTGCAACACAGCCTCGCCCGCGGCGTCTTCCTCCTGCGCAAGGGTCCTCTCCAGGCCCCTGCTCCGCCAATTACTTCACGATCAGCACGGCGCTGGGGACCAGGCCAGCCTCGCGCAGGGTCTTGCTGAAGTCCACATCTCCCTCAAAGACCTTGCGGGGGAAGGTGAGGGCGAAGCTCGAGACGAGGGGTACGCCGTCGTCGGCCTGCAGAGCCTGCGCCACCTCGAACAGCGTCGTCTCGGCCGGGAACGTCTTTTGCACGTTGCCGCCCGCGGGGAGCTGGAGCCGCAGCCTGGCCTCGGTGTGGTTGACGGTCCGGGGCGCCGCAGCGGCGGCCGGAGCAGCGGCGGCGGCTGCCGAGGACGCGCCGTCCCTGGCGGCCTTGGCCTCGTCAGCCTTGCGCTTCCTCTCGGCCTTGTCGGCTTCGATCTTGGCCTTGATGCGGCGCTTGGCCTCGATGTCGTCGAGCTTCTCCTGCCTCTTCTTGGCCGCCTCCTTGATCTGCTCCTTCTTCTTGAGCTCCTCCTTCAGGTCCTGGGTCTCCCTGGTGGACTTTTGCCGGATTTGCTGCGTGGGGGGTTGCCCGGGTTAGATATAATATTACAACAGCAGAGGGATAGGTACCCAGAGGTAGGCACCTAGATATCCTCGCACCCACCTCGTTACGTTTGGCATCCTCTTTGTCCTGTTCGCTCTGGGCAGCCTTCTTAGCTTTGAGTTGCTCCCTCAGCTCTGCGAGGCGCTCCTTCTTTTGCTCCTCCGTCAGCGCCGCGATGGCCTCGGTGGACTCGGAGAAGTCGGTGTGGCCGCTGGCAGGGAAGGTCAGTGGCCGGTGCATCCATGGGTGGAGATCTGGAATTTGGGAGAGAGAGAAAACGTGACGAGAAAGACTTACGACTTGGTGGCATGGAAGGTGGCCGTGTTGCTGTTCCGGAACCTTTTGCCGCACTCGTTACAAACGAGCGACTGCGCACTCTCGCCTTCCTCGACCGAGTCGATCTTGGGACCGCCGGTCTCGTCCTCCTCCTCGTCGGCGGCGGCGACAGAGGTGTTGCCCTGGAGCTCCTCTAGTGGCTTGTCCTGGTTTGCTTCCAGCCACTCAAGGGCGCCCTGGACTGCAGTTTGCAGCGAGGGGCAACGCAGCGTCGAGCCTTGTAAGCCATTGTGCGTGTATATAAAATGACACGAGAGCTAGGGGCCTCTGGGGGATGTATCGTGTATCGACCTACGTCCTCCTGTCTTTTTGACGGCGAGCTCAGCACGTGACTGGTCGAAGCCCATCTCGAGCAACAGTTGGAGGTCCGTCTGAGCCATGCTGGGCGACGGGTGCGGGGCTGGTCGTGTTTAGAGGTTCTCGTTCGGACGCCTCAACCCAGGGTGGCTCCGCCTGTCAATCGAGCGAAATTTTGGGTTTAGTAGTGCCTAGTGGTGCCAGCAGCGGCCTGGGACGAACATGTGTTTTTGTCGATATCGTTGGGAGGCTGAGGTGGTGGGTGTGTCCGTTTGCCTTGCAGGGCCTATGGTTTTAGCGATGGCCTGGCTATGGGGACGTCATTCGTTTGGTTGCTGATGCACGCAGGGAACCTTCGGGGATCGCCGTGGTGGGTGGTACGTACCCCCTCGCCTGCCGGTTTGCTCCGCCCTGTAAAGTCTAACTGTAACTGGTTGTGGGACTCCGTAACCTAAGTGGATGGCGCGTTACGGAAATCGCTGCGTGGTGGGAGTACCCGTCTCTGTGCCGAGTGGCTCGCAAAGACGGAGCGCAGTAGTAGCTAGAGCATCATGGATGTGTATTACTTGGGTTGCCTAACTGCCCTGGCGACGACACGCTGTTCTCCAGCTGTCATCTGGACCCTGGTAGCTGGGAGCTGAATGTGTGAGTAATTGCTTGGCGGATATTTGCTTGCTAGGGTACCTAGGTAGGTACCTATTCCATAGGCTGCGCCTTGACCTGGCCGCGTTGGGTATCTTCTCTTGACAGCTACCTGCCTACCTAGGTACCTGGCCTCACCCAGGTTCCCAGCATGAGCGGATGTTTTGCATCCACTCAAAAGCTCGGCGCTCGGCATGTCAGGTCTTTGAGCTGTTGGGCGAGCCGTGTCGTGTCCAGCTCGTGACCGTCGCCTTGCTGGAGGCGGCACCACAGACGGAGACGGGCTTCCTAATTGGCCGGGTCCAGCGCGCCGTTTCTACCTTCTGTTGCATGCTGGAGCGTGCCAGCGAAAGGTACCGCACTGCGCTGCACGCTGCACAGTGGACCAGCTCCACGCCGCCCGCGCGCACAGGCCACCCGTGCATCTCGCAGCTCAGGAGCGCTGGTGCCTCGGGCGGACTCCAATGCCAGACTTCCCCATGTGGATCATTCCTTCCATGCCGGCCCTGCTCGTTTGCCATGTGTTATGTCATCCCTGGCAACCCTCCGCCTGGCCACGAGCACATCAACCACGCAACAACGCTGGCTTTGTCCAAGGAGACGCAGTCCTTTAACCCTCCGCTGACCAAGCCGAGTATAACTTCTTCTTCTGCAACTTCCGCTATTCCTTGTATCTATCCTGGTCTCTCTTTCATCTATCTTTCACTCCGCTGGCCGCGCCGCCCTTGAGCTGTCGCTCACCCCGTTCAACTTGATTCCGAACCGACCGAATCGACCACGTCAACGCTGCGAAGCTCGCCACGCTGCGACCACGCCCCGACCATCGAACGCGATACCACTACCACCACCCATTGTCTCGAGTCCGCTCGAACACGGTCACCATGTCCGTCGAGCTTGATCCCTCGGAGCTCGGTTTCCAGCGTATGTCGTCCCAATGGCAATGCGCTTCAGCGTCGCAACCGCGATTCGCCCTCCCTAACTTGTTTGCTCGTCCAAAGGGCCTTTCACCTCCGAGGTCGCCCAGGTCCTCCGGATCCGGAACCCCAATAGCCTCCCTATCGCTTTCAAGGTATGCAGCGCCGCCCAAGTCCGCCGCATGTCAACAATGCCTTGAGTTTCTGTGAGCTGACAACCCGTTACCGGACAGGTTAAAACCACGGCGCCGAAACAGTACGCAAGACCCCACAAACGGCCCGGCGATTCAAGCACCTGTGCGAGGCGTCTGGGACCAGATTGACTGACCGAGGCCTTGTCACCTCCTCTCTAGATACTGCGTCCGCCCCAACTCCGGCCGGATTGAGCCGGATCAGGAGGTTCAAGTCCAAGGTGGGTCGCCCTGTCGGAGACCCGATGCTCTCCGTGACGCTTTGCGATTGACCGAGAGCTAACTCACGAACTCTGCACGACGAGTAGTTCTTCTCCAGGCTATGAAGGTGGACCCTCCAGCGGATGCGAAATGCCGCGACAAGTTCCTGGTTCAAGCCGTCCAGATCAGCCCCGACAAGACTTTCACGAGTGTTTCCGAGATTGTAAGTCTTCCAGCCTCGCGTTCCCCGGCTGCCGCCCAGACATCACAGCTGACGGTTGTTATAGTGGGATGCCGCCCCGAAGAGCGCGATTCAGGAGAGGAAAATCCGGGTCTCTTTCCTGCCCGCCGACAATGGCTCGGCTGGAGTGGCTACCACCCCGGCGAGGAGCAAGTCTCCTGGAAGCGGAGTGAGTTCCTGCCTCTCGATCCCTCGCTGTTGTCATTTTGGGCCTTGCTCTGCTAACTTTGATGCGCAGGGCGACGCCACGCCTGATGTTGCTCCCCCGTCCTACTCGTCCCCTGCCGCTCAGCCGGCTGGGTCGAGGCAGTCCCTGCAACCCGAGCCGAGCCCATCCGCGGACAGGAGGAAGACGCTTTACCACGAGTCTCCTCTCTCGGCTGCCGCCGCTGACGCCACGTCTGCCCTGAACGCGGCCACGGCCCGAGTGTCGGATGCCAAGCCAGTGGAGCAGGTCAAGGAGAAGGTGGCCGAGGCCAAGAGTGCGGTCGCTGCCAAGGTTGAAGACAGCGGACTAAAGCAGCGCAAGGTTTCATCCGCTGTCAAGAGCGCGCCGTCCGCGCCGGCGTCCGTCGCACAGGTGCACCCGGCGGCGCACCAAGAGACCATCCAGGGCGTGCCTGTTCACGTAGTGGCCGCCCTGTGCCTGCTGAGTTTCCTGTTGGCCTACTTCTTCTTCTAGGCCTAGGAGGAGCTTGTCCGAACTGGTGGTTCTGCCATCGTCCATCGAGTGCAGCAATAGTGGTGACTTGCAGTCGCTAGGCCTCGACATTCCCGTTTCCTACTGATTCCCAAGCCTTACACACCCTGGGGCGATACCCTAACCCTCCTTGATTTTCAATTTCTTTTGTCGCAATGCTGTGGGACAGCTCTTGTTTCTGTACTTACCGGAGTCTAATTGGCCCAGACGAGGCCCTGAAGATTGCCGCCGGGGCGGAAGGGGCACAAGACCAAAGGATCTGCACGCCCCGCGCCCCAACCATGCCTATAACAGCCATATGATTAGCGATTCAGGGCGGGGAGGAGGATGGTCAGGGTCCAGGGGATACGAAGAGAGCGGGATAGTAAAAGGGGGAGTGTTCTCAGCAGATTTTCCCTTGCACTTCCCTTTTCCTCAGCTGTCTTTCCATCACCGCCGAAACCTGCGCAGTGGTGTCGAAGGATGATGGGGGAATACCTGTATTTTATGCTGTATTTTCGAAGCGGCAGCTCGTTTCATTTGTAATTCGACGCGCGTCAACATGTCTTGTGCTTTACTCCTAGTCTTGCGGCGTTCCATGATAGTGAGGAGTCACCATGCTCGCCCCTTTCTTCCATGCTCGTCAAAGCTATCTTGGGCTGGTGAACAGGTCGCGTATCAGAGTTCTAGCTCACTCGCTCGGCATAGGTAAACACGTGCTTTTATATTCTACTTTTACCTCCCTGTCTATGCCCAGTATTATTATGCTTAATCCCTTTTATTCCTGATACAGGGGGAGCGAGCTACGGAGGGTTGCCAATGCCACCCTAAGACACCCGGCGCCGTTCACTTGTTTTTTTTTTTTTTCTTTTTCTTTTTCTCCTTCTTTAGGAATTAGATTATCAGAGGATCACAGCCTTCACGACTGCAGCTCATCCTCCTTCCAATCCGCCACGGCGGCGACCTTGACCTTTTGGCCGACGAGGCGGCCGCCGTCCTTGCGCTTGACGCGGCAGCGCATGCCGATGGAGTCGTCCCAGATGAAGCGCCAGATGGCGTAGGTCCAGCTCCTGTGGCGGGGGAGGTCGTCATAGAACTCGGCCGCGATGCGGTTGAGCTCGTGCAGTCGGGTCCAGGGCACGGCGGGGAAGTCGTGGTGCTCGTTGTGGAGGCCGACGTTGTAGGTCAAGAAGTTGAGGGGGCCGTAGTAGCTAAAGGTCTCGGGCACGGGGATGCCGCGGTCCGGGTCGCGGGCCTCGGGCGCGACCGTCTCGTACACGTAGTGCTCGGCGATGAAGTGGCCGGCCAGCGGGTGCAGCGAGCCGGCCAGGTGCGAGGACAGGAGCAGGTACAGGAGCGGGTTCCATGATCCCGAAAAGCGGACGAGCGCAAAGTCGAAGGACAGCTGGACGAGCAGGTTGAGCAGCGTGATGCCCGTGAAGGGCACGCGGAAGATGAACATGGGCCGCAGGGCGTAGAAGAAGATCTGGAAGGTGCAGAAGAAGGCCTTGCCGAGGATGGAGTCGAGGAAGACGGCCTCGAGGGCGGTCGGCAGGTCCGTGTCGAGGCCGTCGACGCCGAGGGACTTGTGGTGCGTCAGGTGGTATGGCTGTCAGAGGACGGACTTGTTAGTCTCACTCAGGTCTTGAACAGCCCACACCAGGCCCCGCGCCAAGGAAGAGGATACACACCCTGAAGGAGGCGCTGTAGGGGACGCCGATGGGCAGGTTCGCAAAGATGGCGAGCAGGCGGTTCGCCGTCGGCGAGCGGAAGGCCAGGTTGTGGGAGATCTCGTGGATGGCCAGGAACAGGTTCTGGTTGGCGGTGGCGCCGAAGACGTAGGCGACGGCCCAGAACTTGAGCGACCAAAACTCGGCGTCGCGCAGGTAGAGCGCCAGGAGGACCTGCAGCGCCACGACGCCCGCCACCACGTACTTGGTCAGCGGCTCGGGCCCGCACAGCTTGGTGACCTCGGGGTGCGCCTTGATGATGGCCAGGCGGCGCGTCCGGTGCGGCTCCTCGGTGTAGGTCCAGAAGAAGTCCTTGTACTCGGCCTGCGACTCGAGGGGGTCCGCCTGTTGCTGCTGCCGGTCTGCGGCGGCCGGTTTGGCGCCGCCATTGGCCTTCTTCCGCTTGGACGCGGCCGGCGCCGACGTCACTGTCACGGCGGAGGGGGCCATGTTTGGGGGGGCCGCGGGTCTGTGGTGTGCTATCTTTTTTGGTGGGCGGGACAAGAAAAATAAGAGTAAAAAAAAAAAAAGGAGGCGCAAACGGACAAGGTTTCACCAGCTCAAACTGGTGACACAGTCTGGCGGCTCAAATCACAATTCCTTCCCCGAAAGGTGCCCTCATTGAAAATGAAGAGGACCACCAAGAAAAAAAGAAAAGAAAATGAGAAGGGGAAAATAAGAGGCGGGAAATATGCTCCCAAAGGAAAAGGTAGGCCGTAAAATGTTGGCGGGAGGGCGTCTCGTCTCCGGTTCCTTGGGGCAGGCGATAGGTTAATTGACCCGTTCCCAATTCCATCAGTCGATCTCCAGCTGTTTATGGGGCGGTGAGCCGGCTGTTTTAGCGGGGAAGACCCCTCCCATGCCGCAGCCGAGCTCTCTGGTTGGCCGCCCCTTTCAGGGTCTCAGGGGTTCAGGTGGGATTTCAGCATGGAGATTTCACTGTTGCTCGAAAATCCATTGGGAGCCGAGGGTCGCGCCACGGGTCTGGAACTGTCTACATAGAGTGGATTCTCGCGATAAATTGCCCTGTCATGGTGATACTTGTGCATGGGTCTACAGAGCCGTCAATGGCGCATTCAGCAGCGATGATGGTCTATCCAAAGATGAAACTCGAATTTTCTTTTTATCCTGAACACGCCTTTTTCTTCTGCGTCTCCTAGCCCAACTAGCGCTTTTGTGTATCTGTAGTCGCCTCACCGCCAGGTCTACTCGCCTTTTGAGGAATGCATCATGCTCCTAGAAACGAAGTGCGGGCATAGATATATATATATATCCTCAACTCTAGTCGGGTATTATCCTGAACGCCAAGCCGCTCGGAGTATGCTCGCTGTTTAACCATACCTCGCGAGGGGCGCAGGAGGCTTGTTCTGGAGGATATAGTCGATCTCTTCCATGACGCCGGGGGTGAGCTGCTCCAGGACGTCGAGGGCCTTGATGTTCTCGTAGACCTGCGTCGGGGAGCTCGCGCCAGTAATGGCGGAGCTGACGTTGGGGTTCTTGAGCACCCAGGCGAGGGCCAGGGCGCTCTGCTTGATGCCCATCCTCTCGGCCACGGGCGCGAGCCTGTTGGCCTTCTCGATCTGGTCCTCCCACACCTCCTTGCCGGTGCGCTTCCAGTAGCCGGCGATGAACTCGATCTGCTGCTGGGCGAAGCGCGAGTCCTCGGGGACGCCGTCCTTGTACTTGCCCGACAGGATGCCCTGCTTGAGCGGCGAGAAGACGGTCAGGCCGAGCCCGAGCTCGCGGTACAGGTGCGCAAACTCCTGCTCGACCTTGACGCGCTCCAGCATGTTGTAGCACGGCTGCTCCATGAGCGGGCCGATCAGCCCGAGCCGGTCGGCCACGCGCCACGCCTGCGCGATCTCGTCGGCGTTCCACTCCGACGTGCCCCAGTACAGCGCCTTGCCCTGGTCGATCATGTGGTTGAACGCCCGCACCGTCTCCTCCATCGGCGTCTGCCGGTCCGGCCGGTGCGCGTACAGCAGGTCGACGTACTTGAGCTGCAGCCGCTCCAGCGACGCCTCGGTGCCCTCGATGATGTGCTTGCGCGACAGGCCCACGTTGTTGGCCCGGTTGTCGCCGTTGTGCGCGCCCCAGTAGATCTAAATGCGGCGATGGCGATCCAGGTTAGCAACGTGGCCCTCTGGAGGCCCTCCAGGTCATGCGGGCCATCGCGGACCGGGGGATGAGGCTCACCTTGGTGGAGATGACGAGGTCGTTGCGCTTCCAGCCGTACTTCTTGATCGCCTCGCCCATGACAACCTCGGACTCGCCGGCGGCGTAGCTTTCGGCGCAGTCGAAGAAGTTGACGCCGCAGTCGTAGGCGGCCTTCATGCACGCAAAGGTGCCCTCTGTTCCTCGTGAGCCTATCAATTGCTATCTCGAGACGCCCTTTGGCCGCTGGGCTTCCGGCGGGGCAGGGGAAGGAGGCGGGGCATATGATGCGCACCTCGGTCGACATGGCCGCCGTACGTGAGCCAGCCGCCGAGCGAGATGGCCGAGACCTTGAGGCCGGATCGGCCAAGGAAACGGTACTCCATCTTGGGGAGACCTTCGGGCTTCTCCATGGCGGCGGCTGTGGTGTTGATATGTCCGGAGGTACGCTCAAGAGGGAAGTGTCCTGGTGAGCCTGCGGGGGATCGGCAGTCAAGAGTCAGATGTGGGAATTTTCCCTCGCGAGTCGGCCACCTGTGTCTTGACGTGAGTCGAGCAGGAAAGAGAAGAACGCTTGGGTGAGAGCTCCATGGGAGTCTCGCGGTATTTAAGAGCGAATTGCATCAGTTCCCGAAGCCCCATCCCACCTGCGACTTTCGTCGGAATACAGCGCTCCCGTTCCCGCGATCAGATGTCGTAGTGCCGACATCATACTGCGTTCTTGCCCAACATGCAGGCCGCTTTAATTCATGCTGCTTCCCCACGAAGCCATTGCTACTGGTACTTTCTGCCCCTCCTCAGGTACGGTTGCGCGAGCAAGGCGAGAAGTCCGCGCTGGGGATTTACTGCCCCTCTCGAGGTTGTCACCACCTCTCTCTTTGACGTATTGACGCCCAATATCCTCTTGCGAGCAGCCGCGGGCAGACATGCTTCCCTTCTTGGCACACTTTGATATTGATTGGTCAGTTACGATATCGGAAGCAGAACCCCGCCGCTCGCGCCTCTTGGGCCGACAGGGGCACACACTCATGCGTGTCTCGGATGACATCACCACAGTAAAACCTGCATCTTTCGCTCACGCTCCTCCAAAGCTGCAATGCTGATGCATGTAAATACTGGTAATTACCTAGGCAGCGCTCAAAAGTCGTCGAGCTATGTACTGCGTATCGACCAGAGCGGGCCCGGACATAACCATTGCATGCAAGACCCTGCCAGCCTTTTGGCCAGGGGTATGCATGGGACACCTGTGGTGCTCGAGTTAGTTAAGCACTAGAGCTTGATGCCACGACAGCTTGGGAGCCGGATATAGAACATGACAACACCGGCAAGCGCGGCGTCGCTGCTGAGTGAGTTCCTTGGATTTCCAATGTTTCTAAGCCTCATATGCGAAAGAAAGGGTCGACACACCTATCACTTTCCGGGCCATTCCCGTCCATCCGCCCCAATCCGATCTCGGAAGCATAGGATGCAGTCAACCGTGCGGATGCCCAATAGAGTGCTTCTAGAAGCTGCGGGCGTGTGCCAAGCGATGTCTAGCTCCACTGCTCACTGCTCCAGCAAGTCATGTGTCGTCGAGAAATCCAAAGTATAGGCTCTGGGGAAGGCGTTGGTCGTCCTATAAAGCCATAGAGGCAGATGTGTTAGAGGATGGAAACAGGTGCGTTGCTAATAGTAACAAATCGATTTCAGCCGTTACGGCACGTCAGATTTCGCCATTCCACGGCTGCCCCGAGGCTGGCTAGCCTCGCAACGAGCCGCTCCTAGCTCGTAGATACTGTTTCCCACGCTGATAAAACAGAATTCCGCCAGATCAGAAATGCTTTCCAAACGAATCCCGGAATCTGGGCCGCGAGTTTGTTTTGACACTGAAAAGGAACGTTTAATTTTCAAGGCTGTCCTAGTCAAAACTACGGCCTCCCTAGACTGATGAGATACAGAGATTTTGCTGCATGTTCCCTAGGATTCGGCGACAACCGATGCTTTTTCAAGAGCATACAGATGCGTTTACTTGTACAACTATTCTAAGGCGTTGTGCTATTGCTGCTGCATGCTTCTAGTGCCGGCATAGTGCAAAGGAGTGTTTCTGTCTTCTTGTGGGAATTGCTTCCTGCGTCGGGGTAACAGATTCTCGACCTCTGGCACATTTGCAACAAGCTGCAATGTATACTAGATTCGTGTCCTCGTTTCGCGGTGGTTAATGTATGCTACACCATTTGTTACGTGTTCCTCGTAATCTCACGCGCCAGCAAGAACGTGCCTATGGTCCATGGAGCATATGTAGTAATAAGGGGAAGAGGAAGCACCATGGACAATTGTATGTGTTACCGATATCCCTTTGTTGCCGAGGTTGGGAGGTTGGGCCGATTATCGGTGATGGACGAGGACGAGACGCGGCAGGCGAGGAGACGACAAAAGAAACAAACGCTAAAACGCGGGTTGCCGCCGCCGCAGTGCGGGATCTGACAGGATATTCGTGGCCGGCGCTCTCCCAGAATCCTCAAGTATGGAATCAAACGCTCAAGTTTTAAAGGAACCTGCACGCATCGATAGAAGCCTGGATGCTGACCTAGAAGAAGGCCAATATCTTGGCAGTATCTGGTGGGAAAACACGTCCACCATCGCAATATCTAGAGCATCTCGACGCCGTGGTTACGTGCCAGCCTGACTTGCAACTCCAGCTCTTAGGTTGTGCAGCAGCGGGGCGTCGCGAGCTTCCTTTTTGGTTCCATAGTGGCTTCCGTTACTGCCGTGGACGTAGACACCCCAGCGGCACACTTGGTGGCTCCTTCCTCAAAACGAGCTAAATGGGTCACGCAGCTTCCATATCTACCAGCCGGGAATGCCTTCCCATTGACGACAGCCCCTCCTTGGACCCCTCCAGTGGCCCATCCTCCGCCGCTAGGCCCTCCTCTCCAGGGCAGACAGGGCGTGCCCGCGCCTCGTGAGGCGGGCTTTGATAAAGGCACCCCCGCGTCCTGGGCAGCCCGCGTAGAAGACCAGATGCCGTCCAAGGACGCGTCCTATTACTAGGTAGCAAAAAGAGGTAGACACGGGCCGCTTGGTGCCAAGTGACGAATCAGAGCGGAAAGCGTAGCTTGGTTGTCCAAGCAATTCTCTGGACAAAGCCCTGAGCCGGCGCGTCCTGACGTCTGCTTGAAATACGGCTGGAGTCTACCCGCCCTCGTCGTCCCCACCACCACTTTTTTTTCTGCTTCTCTGTACCACCCACCCACGCACAACTTCCTGGTCGCCCTCGGACACAACCAGAACTTCCTGCCGTGCTAACGGGACCTGCACCTGGGTTACAATCGCCTTCATTTCGTCGTCTTTCTATTTCTCTTGGTGTTCACTTGCAGGCCGGTAAGTTCCACTGGTTTCGCTTTCGCTGATATCTTGTGCCGTTCCTCCATTTGCGAGTCCGCAAACGACCGCATCTCTTTCGATCACGAAGAGACACTTGTCCCTCCTTGATGTCTCCATGTCTTCCGCTACTCTCCCTCAATCTGCGGGTCCATTGGCAACAGCATCGCTTTTAATCACGAAGAGATTCTGATCTTCTAGGGTGGCATCGTCTCTCGGCCTCGCCATCTTCTGTCACCTTCTCTCTGACGCCTCGGCGTCTTTGGCTCGTGTTGCGGTCGCATGTATCGGCCTACCCTCCCTCCGCACTATCCATCCATCCCAAGCATTTTCTACCTTTCTATCCACCCAATGCCCGACATTTATTCGCACCTCCGTCTACCTGGCCGACCGAAGAAGTCCCCGCCCGCGTAGCGGACAGTAGCCGACGTCGGCTGTCGCGTAGTGACCGTCTCTTCAAATTGCTCTCTATTTTTTTTCTTCCTTATTCTCTACCACCACTGCCGCGTTGATAACCGCCGCTCAAACCCTGTATCTACCGTCAGAGCACCCGGCATTCACCTACCCTAACTGTTCTTGCTGCTGACACTTGCGGTAGGCTCCGAGAACCATCTCCCACCGCTAAACGAGATGGCTGACTGGGAGAACAACCCCGGTGACGGAGGCTGGGATTCCCAGAATACCGGCGCTGACCAGTGGAACGGTGACGACAATGCTGGTGGTGCTGCCGCCAACGACCAGTGGAATGACGCCGGCGATGCTGGCGGTGCTGACGGCTTCGACGCCGCCGGTGATGCCGACAACGGCGGCGGCAACGGCAATGATGGCAAATGCTTCAACTGTGGCGAGACTGGGTATGTCAGCAATACCATTGCTATCCCTTGACGACAGACCACACGACCCCTGATCAAAGTGTAAACACCACGCTAACTAGGTATCCACCTAATCACCCAGTCACAACAAGGCTGACTGCACCAACCCAAGGGTCTTCAATGGCACATGCCGCGTCTGCGACAAGGAGGGCCATATGAGCCGTGACTGCCCTGACCGCCCTCCTGTGCAATGCCGCTCCTGTGGCGAGGACGGCCACATGGCCAAGGACTGCCCCAACAAGAAGTGCGCCAACTGCCAGGATACTGGTGAGTGATCATCCAAGTTTATCCTCCTGACATAAGCACAGACGGTCTAACAACATTAATGCTTAGGCCACGCTGCCGCCGAATGCAAGGCCGCCCGCTACATCGACCGCTCTGACGTCCCGGACATGGAGGCCTCGGCGGCTCTCGATCTGATCCGGGAGGCCGTCGATAACACCGACATGTTCTCCGTCAAGCAGGCACTCAGCGCCTACCTTAAGACCAAGCCGGATACGAACTACATTGCCATGCAGGAGATCCTCCGCAAGGAGAACATCGGCCTCTACTTCATCGCCTTGACCAAGCCGGTCCCCACTGGCATGGTCAACATGGATCTCCAGGGTAACTTGGACAAGAAGCACACGGTTTCGCTGCGCTTCAGCGAGAAGTGCCCTCGCCCCCGCGAGCGTGAGTTCTGGCCGAAGGACACTGCGGAGAACCTTGAGCGTCTCGAGGACGCTGGCGACTTGGTCAACACGCATCTCCCGCGTTGCCGCAACTGTGACCAGCTTGGCCACGAGACTCGCGACTGCCCGCAGGACAAGATCGAGCGCCAGCAGCTCATCATTGAGTGCATCAACTGCAACGAGCCCGGCCATCGTTCCCGTGATTGTAAGTTTCCCTTGACATGAGCAAGCCGGCAGGAACTCGGGCGCTAATCAAGTTCCACAGGCCCCAAGGACCGCATCGACAAGTTTGCTTGCAAGAATTGCGGGTGAGTCAACTTCCGTTCACTACCGGCAGGGCGGAAAGACGTAAAGAAGCACCTAGGTATCACACTGCTAACACTCTATTACAGCAAGTCGGGTCACACGTCCAAGGAGTGCGAGGAGGAGCGTGTCTGCCCGCCGGACATGGAGTGTCGCAAGTGCGGCGAGTGTGAGTACCATCCAGCGTTCCTGACCCAAGGCTCTACGTTCTGATCGTCGATTGGAATATGGACAAGGTGCCGCAAGCTGACGATGTTCTATAGGTGGCCACTTTGCCAAGGACTGCCCCAAGGGCGGTGGTGGCAGTGGATGCCGCAACTGTGGCCAGGAAGGCCACATGGCTCGTGACTGCACCGAGCCGAGGAACATGGCCAACGTCCAGTGCCGCAACTGTGATGAGTACGGCCACATGAGCAAGGAGTGCTCCAAGCCCCGCGACAGTAAGTCTTCGTCCTCCCTATCCCTGTTGTAACTGGCGAGGCAACTAATTTGTATGTTGTGCAGTCACTCGCGTCAAGTGTTCCAACTGCCAGGAGATGGGCCACTTCCAGTCCAAGTGTACCAAGGAGCGCGTTGACAACGATGCCGACGCTGGAGGTTTCGACAACCAGAACGGCGGCTTCGACAATGGTGCTGCCGGTGATAGCAGCGGCTGGAACACTGGCGCCGACGCCCAGGGTGGTGACTGGGAGACGGGTGCTGTCAACACTGCGGCCGCCGGTGGTGGCTCTGCCTGGTAGCTGCTAAGCCGGCCACAGCTATCTCTCCAGAACTGAGTTGATTACCATGAGATGGCTCGTCAGGCGGATACGGTCGTAAGGTGACAGTTGTCCTTTTTTTTGGTCGCACATTGGGCTCGGGATATCTAGAGTTGATTGGAGGGCGGAATGGTCTTTGCTTGAAAACGACTCACCAGTAGCTGGGACCTTGGGGACGAGAGCAACTGTCGGGAGGGCTGTGCATATCCGACGACAGAAGCTATCACCCTGTTGGGCTACCTCTGGCGAACGTTGGGCGTTGGGATAAGATCACGGATTTTTTTTTTGGAGGCAATACCTAGATAGTTGATGGACCAGGTCCTTAGGATCTGTGCTACGGCACAACAAAATGAAAGTGGTCTACATCAAATGCCATGGAGCCATGACCTAAGGCGAATGATATTATGTTTGACTATGGCACCACGTATCGTGCTGTATTGAGGCACCGACGATGGCGCTGATAATCAACTACCTATTAAGAAAGGCTGAAGTTTCAAAGAGTGCTACATTATGGGGCATTACTTTGTCAAGATTCCTAGCACGTGTTGAAGGGTATTAAACCAAGGCTCTGCTGGTGGTTGCGCAAGATCAATATCGGACCATGGGCCAGCCGAACGCAGATACTTGGCCGTCTCATTGCGGAGACGGCAGCCGCCGATCAGATGGGGCCAAAAGAGATTCACAAAGGCTAGAAAAGTGATGTTGCACAAGCAAGGGTGTCAGCACATGAAGGGGACGGCAGGTTGGTGGCGTACGTAGTGTGAGAAGGAAGAATAGGGATGCGTTCAGGGCGACACACGACTTCACCAGGGAAAAAACAACGGACAAGGAAAAAGAAATTAAACGTGCCTTGATACCAGTACATGGCAGTGCCAGGCTCCTGGCGCACATGCTCGCAGACGTACCACCTCCCACCCGGCTTGAGGTAGCGGTACAGCTCGCGGATATTGCGCTCCGGGTCGGGGATGCTGCAGAGGCAGAGCACGGAGACGATGCAGTCGACCTCTCCGTGCGCGACGGCTCCCGACGCCGCGAGGTCCTGGATCCCGCACGGCACGATCTCGTACACGTCCTCGAGCCCGGCCTTGTCCGCGGCCCGCCTCAGCGCCTCGTGCACGCCCGCGTTGGGCTCCACGCCCAGGATGCGTCTGACCCCGGGCCCTGACCCCGTCCGTCTCTGGCGGACGCCGTCACTCGCGGAGGAGGAGGAGGGGGAAGAGGCGTCGACAACGCCGCGCGCCAGCACGTCCGCCCACATGCCGCTGCCGGGCCCGACCTCGAGCACGGTGCCGGAGATGGGCGGGTGCGGCGGCGGCGAATCGTCCCGGCTCTCGATCACGGACCCCTTGTGCACGCGGCCCGCCAGCAGCGGGATGACGCGCACGCCGGCATTGGCGCGCACGCCGGGAGCGGCGAGCTTGGTCCAGAAGTCGGAGAACCAGGCGTCGGCTAGCGTGCTGTGGCCGTGGCCGCCGCGGCCGAGGAGGTGGGATACGAGGCTGCCCTCGCGCCCGAGGCGGACGAGTGTGCCGGGGAGGCAGCTGAGCGACTGGAACATGAAGATCCAGGGGAAGGCGAGAGTTTGCGCGATCTCGAGGAGGGAGTGTTCCTCCATCTTGTTCTTTTCTCTTCCTTCTCCCTATCCTTGAGGACGATGTTTGAATATTTTCTCTTGCAAGGGGTGTGTGATTTGTTGTCTCACAGCTGCTCAACTTGTAAGCGGAAATAGATATGGGTGAGGAATGTGGGAGCATTCCAAGGGGTAGAAGAGAGGGGCGGGCCGGGATTTTATAGCTCGAGCTGTGGAACCAATAAACGGATTAGTAGCCTTCCCTACCCTCCAGTTCCGGCCATGGCACGTGTACCCGCTCCCTTTCCTCTCTTCTGCTCACTTTGTCATCTGCGTTCGTCTACGTATTACGTTTTGCTTCATGCAGGTCATGTCACATTACTGTTTATGGACGAGTCAAATCACATTGTCAAGATCCTTCGCGGCAGTTCGCCACGCACCAAGGGGGAGGTCACTGTTGGAAGGCCGGTGCCACGGTGTTCCATTCCCAATTCTGGATTCTCATAGATAGCAGAATGAAGCTTCTGGCTTGAGGAGTGGCATTTGATGACAAGCGGGAGCTTTCAGTCTTTCTCCTTGATTTGGCCCGCCACCTGAGACCTAGGACCCCAGCCCAAAAGAGTATCCCTAAATCCGAAAGACGGCGACCTGATGAAACAATTTCCCCACAGGCAGCTGCCTACCAAACAAGGAAATCGCCGGCGGTCGCACCGTAGAGATCCGAAGGTGGATGGCGGATGTTTCAATCCCCTATGATCCAGCTCTTGAGAAAACTGAAGGCGTTCAGATCCGTATGCAGGCCAGCCTCAGCACTCCGAAGTTTGGTATCTCGACTAGGCAGCAGAAGAAGAAAATGATGTGGTGCGCATGTCGACGGCCGGCTGAGGAACAGGCTTCTGCACCACGAAACTCGCTTGTCTGGTAATGTCCAACCAACACTCCGAGAACGGGGCAGAGCCTTCGCCAAGTCCCACCAGGCTTTCCGTAGATGGGCTTTGGCGAGAGCAGCCAGGGGCACCGGCCCACGGGCTCATGCCAATCGCCGACAATAAGGATGGAGTCGCAGCCAGCGTGGCCCGGAGTGGAGTGGCTGCTCTGCCGGATAGTCAGTTAGCGTGTCTGACAAAATCTGGCCAGCACGGCTAGCAGGCCATGGAGTGAGTTGGCAGCGCGTACCCTTCCGGCCAGCTGGGGATACCGCGCGAGGATCCAGGGCCGAGCGGCCGGCTGAGGAGCGCGGGCGTGGGCTCCCTCAGCCAAACTTCTTGGAGCCGCCCGTCTGCTTCTTCCCGCCAGCGTCGGCAGTCTTGCCCTTCCTTCCCTTGCCGATGAGTTCGAGGTGGCCGGCGCGCTCGCCGAGCAGCTTCTCGGTCTGGTTGACTAGGCCCGACGTGTACTTTTTGACGAGCTTGTCGGCCTTGGTCGCCTTGGCCTTCTTGGGTTTGGTCACTCTGGCCCCTTTCTTCAAGGGCTTCGTGGCCGCCGGCTTGGCCGAAAGCTTGACGGTTCCCTGCGCCATTCTTCAATGGCGTAGATTCGAAGAGCCGCGAGCGTCGACAACGAGGCAGCAGTAATTGATGGACGATCCCACGGCCCGAGATCAGGGGAAGCGACTCACTCACTTTTCACGCCCCCCTTCCAGAAAGTTTAGGCGGTGAGACGCGGCACTTTTCTGATGGCGGCGATAAGATAAGATAGTACGCACGTGCTCCTCGTCCGTCCACGGCGCCCCGCCAAATGCAGTGGCGGCACTCTGATGTGGGGCTTCGGGGGCCATTGAGAAGCTTGGACCAAGTGAGGTATCGCGAGCTTGCAAGCCCGTTGACGACTCCTCGCTTTTTATACTCCGTCGAGCATTTACCCTGAGAACGCGGCTAGCGCATCGTACAGCCAGACCCTTGACGATGCGGAGGTAGAGACTACCCCCGAGCTCAGTTACGAACTGTGTGCACCACACGTCGCCCAATGGCTTCGACAAGCAAGTCCAGCCACCCTTGAGAGCATCAAGCCCTCCCAACGATGCGCTCCCACCTGGCCCGCCATGTCTGCCGAGCGAGCCCGTGTCTCGCGGGGCTCCATACCCGGCACATGTCCATATCCACTCTTGCGACGTCCCACGAGCGAGCACAACGACTGCGAGCGCAAAGACCGCACGCATGCCGTCCGCTCTTGCACTCAAGCAGGCCGCCCAGCAGGACATTTTTCGGGGGTTTCAAGAAGCCAGCCAGGGATGTCAAGGACCACCGCGTCCTCCCCGGATACGACCAGCTTCTTGCGTACAGCGCAAGCGAGACCGACAGTGTCCGCCCGCCCGCCGCACTAAAGCTCGTGGCAGCCCTAAGCTCCTTTTTCCAGGCGGCCAAGTTCCGCAACGACCCCATCAACTCTACCCAGGCTTTCTGCGCGCTGCGCACTCTTGTCTACCTGACGGAGAAGCTGGATAAGGAGGGACAGGATGGATACGTCTTCGAACTCGGCTCGTCATTAGGAGTCAAGGACTTCCATCGCATACAAGAAGTGGCAAGGAGAAAGCCCGCCAAAGGGGATTCCAAGAGCCACTTGGAGCTCTCGAGGGTGGCCTACAAGTGCCAGTGCCTGCTCGACAGCCAAGTGGCAAACGATATCGGCGGAAACGTCTTTCGGCGATACATCTCAGCCCTTGCCAGACAGGGCGCTGCCACCGAGGCCTCGGAACTGCTCTCTGCCGCCACTCCAGATGATGCGCCAATACCGAGGGAGGCGCAGAAGCTGTGGATGGAAATACTAGAAGGTCTCGCGGAACAAGATGACGAGGCCACGCTGGTCCGGAAGGCAACGGAACTGAAGCTGCAATCTTTCCATGAAGCCCGACGGCAGAAAATCATGACCTCCTTTTACGCCAAGCGCGGAGACGCAAACGCGGTGTTCGAGTGGTACCACGGGGCAAAGTGCGAGCCCTTCGAGCCCACCCTTTTGGAACTCATGCGGTTCGCTAGGCGGCATCCCGCAGCGGCAGGACGTGTGAACGAAATCTTTACCAAACTCTGCGGCAACCCCCAAATCCCGCCTCCGAGGCACACTTGGGATGTCATTCTACAGTGGGCTGTCAGCGTTCTGGGCAAGGATGTCGACGGCATCGATCAAACAGTGAATCTTTTACCTGCTGCAGTCAACTATCCAGATACAGACACCCTGAACAAAATGCTCGAGACGGCAATCGACATGCAGAACCCGGCGCTCGCCGAGAGGTTCTGGCTTTGGTCGATAAGACGAGGCATCCCCCACGACATGCGCTCGCGCGCATTGCAGCTAGAATATCGGTTGGCGGCCAACGATTTTGTGGGCGCCCACAGCGCCATGGAAGCACTTGTGGCCTTCCCGCGTGAACACGGCCATGGCCAGGAAGACCTTGATGAGGAGTCCGCGCGACGGGGAGGAACAAGCTCCTTCGACGGATACAGCCTATCGGTTCTGAATAAATACATCAGGGCCCTCTGCCCGGACCTGGCGCAGGGCCAGAAGCTGCTATCAGTGCTGGGGCAGGTCGAGGAGTTTGAGGTGACGCTGGAGCCAGAGACCACGGCAGAGCTGTGTGTCCACTTCCTCAAGAGCGACCAGCTGTACGAGCTGATGGACACGCTCTCGCTCCACGCCCTGCAGTACAGCCTGGAGGAGCGGGCGGTGGTGCGCGACGCGCTGGTCAAGTACTGCCTTGACGCGGCCAACAGCACGGCCCGGGTCTGGGACGGCTACACGCTTCTCCGCGAGTACTTCCCGGACACAAACCGGGCGAGCCGCGTCGAGCTCATGGACGCCTTCTTCGGGAAGCGTAACCGACCCGACATGGCCGTGCTCGTGTTTGGGCACATGCGAGCACAGGAAAACCCCGCGATCAGGCCCGACGCGGCCGTGTACACGCGCGCGCTCGAGCAGCTCGGCCGGCACCCGGACCGCGAGAGCCTAGGCACGGTGCACAACATGCTCAAGATGGACACGATGATACAACCCGACACGAAGCTGTACAACGCCCTCATGATGGCGTACACGGGCTGCGGCGACCCGGAGACCAGCCTCGAGTTCTGGCGCGAGATCTCGGGCTCGCCCGACGGCCCCACGTACGACAGCCTCGCCATCCTCTTCTGGACGTGCGAGAAGCTGCCGTTCGGCGACGAGCGCGCGGGCGAGGTCTGGGCCAAGATGATGAGGATGGAGGTCGAGGTGCCTCCCTACGTCTTTGGAGCCTACTGCGGCGCCGTTGCGGGCAATGGCGACGTCGACGCCGTCAAGAAGCTATTCAAGGAGATGAAGGGCATTGTGGGCTATTATCCAGACGATTCAATGTGGGTATCTACTCCTTTTTTGCTCTCCAGCATGTGCTTCTCGGGCATGTGGGCCGCACCTCCTAAGAAAGCCCAAGGCTGACACAAATTGCTTACCTCTTTAAAACAGGCTACGCATATCGTACAATGCCCTTCCTAACCAGGAGCTCCAAGATAGCTTTGAGGAGTGGGCGAAGCAGGAGTTCCCGGAGCTGTGGGCAAAACTTGAAGCTGAAGTGCCCCGAAGCAAGGACTCTATCGTGGCGCGCAGCGAGTTCCGGAAGCCACGAGACGAGCTCAAACCTTAGGACTGTGCAGAGGTTAGGACTGCCTACTCAACTGCAAGTGCCCGACACGCCCAAGATATCTGCACATATATAGGTCCATGCAACACCGTTGGTTCTTGCCTTGGGACGTTTGTGCAATTGTGTGTTTGCTGTGTCGTGGGAATCTACAAGACAAGATATGTGTGCACGGCCCCCAGCCGATCCGGTATCGAATCAATGATCGAACTTGGCACGTCCCGGCACACTCCTCCTCAGTCGGCGGAGGATTTCGGGATGCCGATGCACACTGGGGTGCAGGCCGAGACCGATGGCCCTCCTGATGGCCTTGGCCATCTTCCTGTGGTTGACCGGGCGCAGGCCCGTCTCGTCGCGGTGCTTTATGCGGCCCATAGGTGTCATGTACTCTGAGATGACGGAGAAGTTCTGTCGTTCTCAGTTAGTTATGACCTGGTTCTGTGGGAGTGACGAGCAAAGAATGACAGGTAAACAAGAAACAAAAACATACTGAATAGTTGTCCAAAGGGTTAAAGCCCAGCACGTCGAAGACGTCGAACCTGGGCTTGACTTCGCGCCGAAAGTAGCGCTTTATCTCCTCGGGCGACAGGTCGTGCGGCGCGTACACCTCGCCCGTGGTCCAGCGGCGCGGCATCTGGCGCATGTACGCGTTGCTCTGGTCCTCCTTGCGCAGCGACGCCGACGTCTCGGCCTTGGTCTGCGCCTTGCGCAGCGTGCGGTGCGCCTCGCGCGTCGACGGCTCGGCCAGCATGCCGGCCAGGGCGTCGCCCACGGCGCTGGAGGCGGTTGTTGGGTTTCTGCTGCTGTTGTTATTGCTGCTGTTGTTGAAGCGGTTGAAGCGGTTGTTGTTGTTATTGCGGTGGCCGCCCGAGGACCAGAAGTTGCTGTTGGGTCTCAGGCCGCCGGGGGCGGGTGTGTTGTTGTTGGTGGTGTTGGTGTTGTTGTTGCGGGAGGAAGACGCGGAGCTGGAGCCGTCGAGGCCTTCGAGGAGTTGGGCGGGGGAGAAGGGGGTTGAGGATGCTGGATTTGGTAGAGCGGGAGGGTTAGAACCAGCGCCGAGATTTGTGCGTGCGCGCTGCTTGGGAGGGTACGCGACGTACTGCCCGGGGCGGCTTTCGGCGCCGTCGTCGATATGAACCTGGTGCTGGCGGCGGCGGCGGGCCGCGAGAGCAGGGACCGGCACTGGCTCGCCAGCGACGGGAGGGCAAGCCTCGGCGGAGGCATTGTGTGCGGACGGCGTATAAAGGAGGGGCGTTCTAACCGCCGCAGCTGATATCACCAAAAGGTCGGGCTGGTCCTCAATATCCTCCTTTTCGCAGCTTCTTGCACCACCCGCCGTCGTTGAAGCTCTCCACACACCCCACGATGCCAGGCTTTTTGCTGCCTTACGTAATACGCTTCCGCTCGATTGACCATTGACGACCCCTGTTGGACCGTATCTGCCCCTGTCGGGCGGGCTGGACCCACCTACTCTGCTGCTAGCTTTCCCGGCGGCGCGGTACCTTTTTTTTTTTTTTTTTTTTTCTTTCATCATTTAGCTTGCGACCCTGCAGTCTGATGCGGGGACTAGAACTTCCAGCAACCATCGCAAGCCGTTGATCGCAGAACACCAAAACCCTGTGCTGCCACCATGGTGCGCAAACTCAAGCATCACGAGCAGAAGTTAGTGCTCCATTAAACACGAGCATAAGCAAGCATTTGCACATGTCAGCACAAATCTAACCCTCCTCCAGGCTGCTCAAAAAGGTCGATTTCATCACCTACAAGGGCGACAACGACCACCGCGCCGCGGCCGTGTGCCGGCGCTACATGATCCAGAAGCCGTCCGACTACCACGCCTACAACGCCGTGTGCGGCTCGCTGCGCAAGCTGGCCCACCGCCTCAGCCTCCTGCCGCCCGACAACGCCGTGCGGCGCAAGCACGAGACCCTCCTGCTCGAGAAGCTGTACGACGTCGGCGTGCTCTCGACCCAGTCCAAGCTGTCGGCCGTCGAGCACGGCGCGACCGTCAGCGCGTTTGCGCGCCGCCGCCTGCCCGTCGTCATGACGCGGCTGCACATGGCCGAGAACGTGTCGGCCGCCACCAAGTTCATCGAGCAGGGCCACGTACGCGTCGGCGTCGACGTCGTCACCGACCCGGCCATGCTCGTCACGCGCTCCATGGAGGACTTTGTCACGTGGGCGCCGGGGAGCAAGGTCAAGAGGAACATCATGAAGTACAAGGACAAGCTGGACGACTTTGAGCTGCTGTGATTGTAGCCGGGGGCCTTCTATATTTTTTTTTTGTTCGTTCGGTGTTTTCGCGCCGCTGCCACCAGATGACGACGCGAATCCACGACGCATCCGCAGTGACAGATATGGAGGAGCCACATCGTGCTGATCTTTTTCAAAGACGGAAGACGGCACATCATCACAAGTGCCCTGAACAGGGATCTTGTTTCCGAAAATCACCAGGCGTTTCTCGAATCGGCCCAGGAACGCTTGAAATGACGTGTTAGGACTGATTGGGTGGCGTTTCGAACCAAATTCGAGTTGGGACCGGATCTCGGCTTCGCTCGGGGTGTTTTCGCGGCCCCATCTCGGAACTTGCGGGCAAACCGCTACGACGGCGTCTCCGTCGCGAAACAAGGGCCGCATTCAGCGAATCGAGCCGCTGCGGCAAGGAGCTGCAGCTCTGGCCGACCCTGCATAGAGCCTGCCTGAAGCGACATCGGCCATCATCAAGGTGGAGGGAGTGAAGGGTCGCGGAGCTCTTGGAAGCAGCTCCAAACTCCAAGTTGTGCAGGCCCGTCCACGAGAACACGGCCGCTA
This sequence comes from Magnaporthiopsis incrustans, assembly GCA_003049425.1. NCBI lineage: Eukaryota > Fungi > Ascomycota > Sordariomycetes > Magnaporthales > Magnaporthaceae > Magnaporthiopsis > Magnaporthiopsis incrustans. The sequence continues at coordinate 137,510 of PYSR01000065.1, forward strand.
TGAAAATGAGATCGGCAGACAGCTGCACAATCCAGATCTGAAGAAAGTGGCATCACCATTCATTCGAGCACTCTAAACTATGTACAGATGGCTGTACAGACCTTCCGAGCCGGTCTCGGCGGAAGGGACTGACGTTCTTGGGAGAGTAGAGGCCATGGGAAGAGAAATAAAATATTTGTGAAACAGTGTAGTCTAAGATTTGGCATGTAAATGAAAGAGAAGCTAAAACACAAAACATTACAGTTTACGAGACTAAAAAGATTTGGGATACTCGATCTTCACTCCCCAAGGGCCTGCCCCTGGCTCGTGCTGGTTCAGTGGTCCCCGCCCACATACCCGCTTTCCGCCTGCAAATAAAACACCGCAGGGAAAAAAAAAGGAGGCGCAATGAGACAGCAATGTGAGCATCTACTCCTCATCCGCCTGCTCCTCCTCGTCGGCGACGCCGGCCGCGAAACGGCGCGAAAGCATGCGCTTGCGCAGGTTATACTCGATGGCGCGCTTCTTGGCGGCGGGCGACTGCGTGAAGGCGACAGAGCCGCCAAAGGGGCCCGCGATGGCCGAGTTGCGGAGGCGGGCGATGCAAACACCGCTGGCGCCGGCGACCTGGCCCTCGCACGTCATGCCGGCCGGCATCTTGATCTCGACGGGGAAGTCCATGGTCCGGGCGGCCGAAAGCCCACCGATGCCGAGACCCGGCACGTTGGTGGTGATCTCGGCCCTCTTGAAAGCCGCCACCTCGGTGCCGCCCGACGTGGCGTCGATGTCGGCCGTCAGCGGGCCGGCGCCGTCCTGGTTGACCTGGTGGTACATCATCTTGAGGGTGCCGTCGTCCGAGGTGGTGGGCATGCCCTGCGTGGCGCACATGCCCGTCGCGGCCAGGACGGCCGTTTCCTTCACGCCCCTGGGGGTGGACACGCCGGCCCCGGCTCTGCCACCTTTGCCTTTACCTTTGCCGCCGCCGAGAAGAAGGCCAAGGAACTGACGGGCCTCGATCGGCGGGGCGTCGGCGGCGGCGGCGGCGCGGCGGGCGAGGTTGGCGGCGTGCAGGATCCTGGCCTGCTTGACCTCGGTGGTGTTGGCACCGGCGCCGTCCATGAAGAGCTGGACCATGGCGGCGGCGTTGACGGGGCCGCCGCCCTGGGTGCGGCCCAGGGCCGAGGCGCGCCCGGTGCCCATCTCGCGGTCGCGGATGATGGAGGTGTCGGCCTCGGAGCCGCAGAGCGGGCTGGGGCAGTCGCGCGGCGTGCCGTCGATGAGCGACAGGCCCGGGAGGTTGACGCCGTTGGCGCCCCGCACCTCGGTGATCACGCCGTGTCCAAGCACGTTGGTGGCGGCGAAGGCCGCGGCAATGGCTGCGCTGGAGTACCGCATTGTGCCGGTGTTTGAGGATTAAAGGGTGTAGAAGATTGAAAGAGGCTGCGTATAAGAAAGCACTAATACGTCCACTGAGGGGCGCAAGTCTCCAGGACAGTTGTAATGCAGAAAGAAGTAAAGATACTGCGGATGCTGGCGAGTGGGAGGAGATGTATGCCATCCCGCTGGGGCCTCCAGCCGCCTTTTATAGAGCTTGATGTGGCCCTCGCCCGTACATGTTTGTCTCCTTGTAGAGACATCACGACATGGGACCGGCTTCCTTGTGCCGCCCGTGCCGAGCCACTAGCCGTAGATGCATCCAAAGCCGCATCTCATGCAGAACCACAGGCTTCCGAAGACCGGAATCCCCGTGGTCCCACCGCGCCACAGAAATCAGCTGAAGCGCCAAGGACAGCGTCGAGGGGAGCAGCTCATAGAGGTAGAGCAGTCTAGCGCCCCATAGTCACTCCATCTCCGAACTTCACCACGGTAGATCTTTTCCATGGTCAAGGGAGCCATGAGGCCCAACCGCAGCCGGTAGATGACGGACGCCACTACGGCGTAGTCAACGACGTCTGCCTGCCGGCCGGTCGAGTGACGGCAGAAACACCCAAGGATTCCGTTGTGAGTGTTCGTTCGAGCATAGGCTTAGGCGGAGGAGACGATCAGTGTGATTGGTCGTCACGCCTGCGGAACCAAACAGCCGAGTTAGACCGGGAAACCGGTTGTCGATCACGATGTGCCGCTAGCCTGGTCCACTCATGTTAGAGACATATATGCCAACATCAGCGCAAGCGACAAGGAAGATCTGCGGCTCTGCCGGCGGAGGCGGGAGATGCCTCGATGCGGCAAGCCCAAGCCGGGCCATACCGTGTTCGTCTCCAGAGACATCGCCTCGAGGAGGGTCATGACTTCAAGTTGAGCCCAAAGCCGTTCCCGAATCCCGAAGAGAGCGGGGAACCAGTCGGCGGGCGGCCGACGACTTACTCAAGGCGACGACGTAGAGATTTGTAAGCTAAGAGAGCGGGCGGGACTGGCTATCCCGAAGTCTCCCGGGCCAGCGGCACGCGCAGCGACCAGATCCGCAGCAAGCAGAAGGCGGCCCGTTGCGGCATCTTGCAGGACTCCATGCCAGGCCCGCTCTATCTCGGCGGAGCCATCACATTGGGGGGTTCCGGTGTATATTCTTGGCAGCCGGCAACGCAAGAAAGAGCAGTCGTGAGTCTGCGTGGTTGCAGGGTGGCCAAATAGCACGGCTGGCAGCCAAGACTCTAGCAGCGCCAGCCTGATTGCACCTCGAGCACTTCTGATGCATGTCGGGCTGCCCGGCTGGACACCACCACACCTCATCTGCCTCACCAGACCTGCCAAACGATGTGCCTTTTCGGAGACTCGGGTCGGAAGTAACGAACAATATGCCCAATGAAGCGAGGGAGCACAGTAGCGGCTCCTAAGCGAGACGGCCCGACGTAAGCAAGCGAGTCCATGCCATGAAAAGGCACACGTCGTCTCGGCGGGATGGGATGGCGCTGAAGCAGGACAAATGTGTTTGGGAAAAGATCAAGTTGGCGATTCCCCGAGCAGTTGATTGGCGGGCCAGGAAAATGTATCGGATGGCAGAGCATGACACTCAGAATTTTCGTCGTCTCTTCCCTCCGAAATCTCAGTGTCAGATCGCGTCGGCTTGCGTTAGGTAAAGATGGGGCTTGTGTGCAGGTGCTGACTCCGACCCCTGCCTGCCTGCCTTGGACATCAACACTCGTTGATGGGAAAGAGGCGAAAGGAAGAAGCCGAACGAGACGGAGACGAACGGCGCTTTGCCCGAGACCCCGACATCCCGACAGCAGACGTCGCCGCGTCCACGCGTGGCACCAGGTTCAGGCGAGGTTCAGGCGGACAGGGCGCTTGGAAGACTCCTCAATTGGACGGCGGCTGTGTCACCAAACTCTCGCTTGCCCTCCGCTCCTGCCCTCGGGTTCTGGCGAAGCAGACGACGAGGTGGCTTCCAGATCATTGGCTTGTGCTGGCATCGGGCAAGCGAGATTGTCCATGGCGACACAGTGAGAAGGTGGTTAACATAAAGGAGAGAGCTTGTGGGATCACTGCGTTATATCCGCAGGCGGAGAAAAAGGAAGCTTAGTGACGGGAGCCGGGTTGGACACTTCTATCGACGCTGAAACCTGCGACTTCCAGGTGAATCTCTGCGTTGCGCTGGTTGGAAAGGTGCAAGGGGCCCCCTGATGGAAGATGAAGAGGAAGGTGCGCGGAATTGCGGCCGCGAGAGTAATTTACCCGGAAATAACACCTTTTTGCCAATCGACCAGGGCAAGCATCCACCCTTGCCAGCCGCCCTTGAATGTCATGTCATGTTACACGACGGGAACTAAAGGCGCGCAAAGACACGAAATAGCCTTAGACATTTCCGGCCCTTTCATTCGTTCCACTCAGCTCCGCTGCCGCCAGCCGTAACCCACCCTTTTGGTCACTATTGGCGGCGGCCTAGATGCACCGTTACTCCCCGCAGGCGCAACTACGGCGTCCACATTCGATACATTCCCCGATGGCCGCTGTTAAAAACCGCGCAGGCACCACCTACCTGGTATGTACAATATACGCACCTTCCAGGGTTCGCAATCCCAGCTTGGTCTCCGTAGCCCGGGAGACGAGAATTCCAGGACGTTGACTCGAACTCTGGCGCTCGATGGTTTTATAAATACTTGTGTGCGGAGGGATTAAAAAAAATCCACCCAGACAAGAAAACCCAAGTGGGGAGGCGGCATATCCGGACCCTATCGCATCGCCGTCCGACCAAGTCGACAAACAACGGGTTCGAGCTCTGAGCCTCGGCTTGACCGCCTCCCCTTATCGAGCTTCCCAGCCAAGATGTCCCCCGCACGACGGTTTGTCGGTGGATCCTCGGAGGACGGGAGAAGGGCAGGCGAAGGACCCCACTCAACAGTCGCTTCTTTGGCGACAAACGTGTGTCACGGATTAAACCCCTTATTCCCTACGTATTCCCTCCGACGTCGCCAAACACGCCCGCTCCGCTTCCCGGTGCTACTAGTGATTCAGCTGCTGGCATCAGGGCTACCTCTAGTGCGAGCGAACCATGGCAGCCACCCCCACATCGGCTGCGACTTGGCGGAGGTGCATTCCTCGTCGTCGTCCCTCGCCTCCGCCCATCCATTTCTGCACCAGCAGAACGGACCCGCTGCTGCTCCACTTCGCGGCATGCTATACCGGGGGCCCATGGCCAAGACGCCTTTCTCAGCTCCGAACATTGGGAAAGTTGCCGAGGCAGGATGGATACACTAAAAACAACCCGACAGCCAGCCTCTTCCCCTGGCCTGTGCAGCTCGTCCCAACAAATTCACTGCTGTCCACTTTCACCGTTAGGACACCAGTCTTGATCCAGTTACTTGGCCAATAGCTGAACACACCAGTCGATCCATTTCGGGTACGAGGCTTGCCAACCATTCATCCGAACCGTCAACTGGTGCTTCTTCGCTTCGCGAACCCGTTGTCACCACAAACGGGTGCTCTAAGCGAGGTCGTAACCCGATCCGGTCACGACTTGCTGCCAGCTCTTGTTCCAACCATCGAGTCGTCGTTTCCACACACGGAGGCAGGCCTGAATAAGAATATCATTCAGCTCATAGGCTCTGGCCTTCAACTAGGCACGACTATCCTAGAGCTACCCCCAAATATACCAGCACACTCCCATCTTGCAGCAAGCCCACCAAGTGCAGCAGCGCCGGCCGGGTACCAGGAGGGCCACTCGGTCACACGCACGCCATTATGACGATCAAGTCACGTTTTGAAGCTCCCATCCCGCGCTGCTCTCTGCAGCAATGGATCTTCGGCTCCTCGCGCGAGCCGCTCTCGTCCGAGAAGCTGCTGATGGACGCCGATCGCCCGGACGACAGGTTCCTGACCATGGCCGAGTATAGGCTTCTCGCCAAGCGCATCGCGCTCGGCCTGCAACGCGCCGGGCTCAAGCCGGGAGACCGCGTGCTCATCTTCTCGAAAAACAGCGTCTGGTTCCCCGCCGTCTTCATCGGCGTCCTCATGGCCGGCGGCATCTTCACGGGCGCCAACCCGGGCTACGTCCCGCGCGAGCTCTCGCACCAGCTCCGCGACAGCGGCGCGTCCTTCATGCTCGCCTCCCCGGAGGGCATGCCCGTGGCCCTGGAGGCCGCCGCCGAGGTGGAGCTGCCCCGCGACCACATCTACCTGTTCGACCCGGAACTGGACCCCAAGGCTGCCGACCCAAGCCCTCCGGCCACCACCGTCGACTGCGCCGGCGCCAGGCACTGGGCCGAGCTGCTCCGCGACACGCTCGCCCGCGCAGAGGGCTGGGACTGGACCGAGCCGGCAGAGCCGGCATCCGTCACGTGCTGCCTCAACTACAGCTCGGGCACGACGGGCGTGCCCAAGGGCGTCGAGATCAGCCACCACGCCTACGTGGCCAACTGCGAGGGCGTCCGCTACGTCACCAGCCTGGACCCGGCCGTGGCCGAGCGCCAGGCCCGCGAGCGCTCCCTGTGCTTCCTGCCGCTCTACCACGCCCTCGCGCAGACCTACTTCACCGCCAGCCACGCGCGCAACGGCACGCCCGTCTACTACATGCCCAGCTTCGACTTCCCCAAGATGCTGAGCCACGTGCAAAAGTACCGCATCACCAGCCTCACCCTCGTGCCGCCCATCGTGGTTGCGCTGGCCAAGCATCCGCTAGTGCGCAACTTCGACCTGAGCTCCGTCGAGAGTCTCGGCTGCGGCGCCGCCCCGCTGGGCCTGGACGCGGCCGAGGAGTGCGCGCGCGCCGTCGCGCCCGGCCGCCCCATGGTCGTCCGCCAAGGCTGGGGCATGACGGAGCTGACCTGCACCTGCATGGGCTGGGACCCCAGGGTCGAGCCCCGCGCCACCGACGCCGTCGGCGAGCTGGTGCCCAACGCCTCGGCCCGCCTCGTCGAGACGGACGGGTCCGGCAGGCTCATCACCGAGGCCAACAAGCCCGGCGAGCTGTGGATCTCGGCCGCGACCATGATGACGGGCTACTGGAGGAACCCCGAGGCGACGGCCGAGACCATCGTCGTCGACCCGGCCGACGGCTCCCGCTGGCTGCGCACGGGCGACATCGCCTACATCGAGGAGTACAAGCCCGGCGGCTTCTTCCACATCGTCGACCGCCTCAAGGAGCTCATCAAGGTCAAGGGGAACCAGGTCGCGCCCGCCGAGCTCGAGGCCGTGCTGCTCGAGAGGCCCGACGTCGCCGACGCCGCCGTCGTCGGCGTCGTCATAAAGGGCGAGGAGCTGCCGCGCGCCTACGTCGTGCCGTCTCCCGCGGCGGCGAAGCAGCCCGACCCGGCCGAGCTCGCCGAGTGGTTCGCCAAGAGGGTCGCCAGGTTCAAGCAGCTCAAGGGTGGCATTGTGCTGACGGACGCCATTCCGAAGAATCCAGTAAGTGCTTGTGCTCGCATAGGTACCCACAACGGAACCTATGGCTAAATGGCTAACAACGAACCGAAACAGTCTGGTAAAATTCTCCGCAAAGTCCTGCGGGAAAGGGCGAAGGCCGAGGTTGCCAACCTCAACGCCCGTCTTTAGTCTACAATTCCACTTGAGCCGAGCGCGCCTCTCTGTTGTATTCCTCTTCTGAAAGAAATGTCACATGGGGCGGGTTATTGCTTTTTATAGCTGGAATAATGAAATCTTTACGGTCCACCTGCGGGAATGGACCTAGAGCGGTGCTTACTTTCTCCGCCTCAATATTACTCTTTCGTAAGAGTCTTGCACGGTTACTCGGACACGCTACCTGCGCTGTTACATCCTGCCATTTCCCCAAAGCTATAAGACGGCGCAGGGGTTTACAACCTCCAGCCAACACCATGAGCCATTTTCATAGGTCAGGGCTTGATTTGGGCACCCGTCCCCCAGGAGTGCGAGGTCAGGCTCCTGCACCCAGAGAGTCGAGTCATGAGGCGGGCGTCCACCCCATCTCGGCCATCGACTTTATTAAACACAGCGGCAGTCAACTCACGCACACACACACACACACACACACACACACACACAAGGGTAAATGAACTGTCGCCGTATGGCCGAACCACGGGAGGCAGAGTGGCGGTATCAAACGTGATGGATAGTCTCTCCCCTGATGTGGTTTATCCACCCATGTGTTTCCTCTTGATGGACTACTTCCTTTCCAGTGTGAGGCTATTAGTACGCCCGTATCAAGGACGAAAGAGTCGCGGAGGCGCAGTAACGATGGCAGCTCAATGCAGAAGGCAGGCAAAGCTGGGTAGCTAAACAGAGAGAGAGAGAGAGAGAGAGAGAGAGAGAGAGAGAGAGAGAGAGAGAGAGAGAGAGAGAGAGAGAGAGAGAGAGAGAGAGAGAAAGAAAAAGAGAAGAAAAAAAAAAAGCCCAAGGCCACCCGCCCGTATACCTGTCACAAGGGCCACCTCGGCCGACTGCCGCAGGCGCTGGCCGGCGTTCGTGAGGATGGACGTGCGTCGTGCTCGAGTTGTCCGGTCCACGGTTTTGACATTTTTCCGGTATGGACGGGGGCCTTAGGCCGTATACGGGCCCAGCGCGCGGCTCACAATCAAATAGTCGCAACCCACTATCCGGAGGTATGAAATACAGTACAAAAAGCGTGTTTCTCGTGGGCGAATAAATGTCGTGACTTGCCTCGAGGACGGGCTCTGCTCGAGACAACGGGTTGCGCGCTGGCGCCTGCCCTTTTCAAACACCTACAGTGACTACAACAGTAGGCTAATCCAGACACCCCTACAGGTTGCTGCCCGAATCAAACATGGAGGCCATGCCGTCGATGCTCCTATCCCTGATGCTTTGGTGAGTGTGTCACGTTCTCTCTTCAGTCTTTCCTCCTAGATGCAGTAATCGCCAAAATTCTCGGAAGGGAGTGACAACAGATCCTCTTTGTTAGCTATACTCACTGCAACTAGTTGCCAACACGGTGAGTAAAAATACGGTATCAACTGCCTAAAACGAGTGGCGACAGGGAAATTCCATGCTTTTGGACTTTTTCTTCTTCGAAGAGAATTAAACAAGCGAGAGTAGCCGCCCAAGAAGAAAAGAAGCAGCGAGAGAAAAAAAACAAAAAGCCCCAAGGTCAATGGGTCTTAACCGTTCAGCGCAGAGCTCTTGCGTCTCTTATTGAGAGAGGGAGAGAAGACGTCGAGAGCGCGCGCGAAAGAAAGAAAGGTACCGGATAGTAGACGCTCGCTTTTGTGTCACGGTTGCCCCTCCACCAACTCAAAGAAAACAGCCGCAAGTTCTTGCTCAGAAGAGCTTGTGCTCCAGCGTCATGTCCGACTCCGGGTCCAGGCCGACGCAGGCGCGGAAGATGTTGGTCAGGGCGGCGCGCTGCTTGGCCAGGGCGTTGACGACGGGCGTGCCGGGCGGCGTCATGGGCGCCTTGAGCATGTAGCTGAGCACGCTGAGCACGCTGTGGAAGCTCTTGTAGTCGTCGTCATCGTCGTCGTCTACATCGCCGTCGGCGGCAACGGCCCTCCACTTGATGCGGCCCATCATCTCGGTCACGAGGACGAGGTCGATGATGAGCGGCGATGCCAGCAGCGAGTCCTCGCACACGTTGAAGAGCGAGATGGTCTGGTGGCCGCCCATGAAGATCTCGCCGTAGTACTCGTCCAGGGCGCGCTTGCTGTCGCCGACGGCGGGCATGTACTTGATGACGACCGTGTGGTCCGGGTGCTCTCCGGGGCCGTACAGGACGCTGTTGGCCTCGACCATGTCGTCGACCACGGTCGACTTGGAGATCTCCTTGGACCGGAACTGCTTGTACGAGCTCAGGTTCTTGCCGTCGTTGTTGCCCAGGTGGTTGTAGCTCGCGATGGACGTGAGCTTGATGCCCGCGCTGATGAGGAAGTCCACCAGTGCAGACTTCATCTTGGTCTGCCCGGACTTGAAGTCGTCGCCGCCGATGAAGACGCCGTGCCGCTCCGCCAGCTGGACCGCGCCGGGCACAAACGTGTTTTGCGGCGAGCCGTTGATGAAGGGGACGCCCTCGAGCACCGAGGCGACGGCGAACACGGTCGAGGGCGACACCTCGCTCTCGCCGCGCGAGATGGCCGCGAGCAGGTTGTCGGCCGTGTCGTTGACTCCGGCCACCTCGGCCGCGTAGCGCTCCGTGTTGGCGGTCCAGAGCACGATGACCTTGTCGAGGCCGTTGCGGGCCTTGAACTCGCGCATGTCGGCGCGGAGCTGCTCGACGTGGGCGTCGCAGGCCCGGTCGCCGGCCAGCAGGTTATCGGCGCGGCTGTCCTGGTTGGCGGCAATAAAATCCGGGTAGTAGATGCTGGGCAGGGGCCTCATGCGGCCCATCTCCTTGCGCACCTGCTGCTTGAGCGTGGGCTCGAGCACCCCGGCGCGGTCCATGGCGGCGGCCAGGTCGAGGCCGCTGATGTCCCAGCCGCCGATGACGAGGTCGTTGGGGTGGACCATGGGCAGGACGTCGTGGAAGGGGATGTTGACGTCCTTGAGCGTCATGGCGTCGGTGCCCAGCTTGACGGTCGAGCCCATGAGCACGGAGCCGTAGTAGTTGGGCTTCTGCGTGCCCTCGCGCGTCTCCCACGTCAGGCCGCGCCGGTTGGCCAGCACGGCCGCCGTGATGGTCGAGCCGTTGTTGCCGCCCCAGCCGACGAGCATGACGCCGACCTTGGGCACCTTGCGGTCCACCTTGAAGGCGTACTCGGTCTGCTTGGGCGTGGCCGTGTACTTGCCGTCGGCGCCCTTGGTGACCTCAGTGGTGCGGTACGTGTACTTGGACCGGATCTCGTCGTCCGTGTAGACGACGTTGGGCGAGTTGACGGTGAACAGGTCCTTTTTGGACACCGTGGCGGGCGCGTTCTGGGCGGCCCAGAGGCCGTTGCCCGTCCCGTTGTGGGAGGGAGACTCGGTTTCAGCGTGAGGTGCCATCTTCCAGGTTGGAGGGTGTTGCTGATGTTTAATGCTGGTAATGATGGTAGTGATGATAATAATGACAAGAATATGGCTGATGATACTAGGGAGACGGCAACCTGGAGGACTAGCCTGGCCGAATCGATCGGGGTGATGCCTGACAGGACAGCTTTTGGGGCTATGGCTGCGGCAGGGAGGCGGGACAGGGGACCTTCTTATAGGTAGGTCGCACAGAAGGTGTGAAGGCGAGGGGAGTGATGCCTAGAGGCAGTGAGGGGGGACGGGAGAGGTTGGCAGGCCCGTCGAGGTGATCAACTGATAAGTGCTGAGTTGGACGAAGGATCTCAGAGGGTGTAGGGTGAGTCCGCCGCACTCCCCGGGGAGGCTGAGCAGCGGGCTCCGGCGTAAGGGTGGTGAACGCTGTGCAGACCGACATGTTAGACGATATGCAATTCCCAAATTGCTGGCCTCGCCACCGCACATAGGTAGGTGTACGTGTATCAAGGGATGAGGGACTCGACACCGGGCGGGCGGCACGGAAGGCCCGGGCGGCGTCTTGGCGACGCCTCTTTGCCGCTGACGGCCCAGCACGGCTCATGCAGAGGGGATGTACTCACGAGTTAAGGAGATTGGAAAACGTCTTGACGATGCTGGTGATCGTGCCCCAGGAGAGCAGCGATCAGACAACTGTACAAGAGGTTATATCGAGGCGATTGAGCCGACAGACGAGGCCCAGATCCTGTCTGAAATCACTCCTGCAGGTTCCGCAACAGAAATCACACAGAGATCGAGACGGACAAGATTGAGGTGAGGCGTGACGGCAGTGAGGCGAAGACGGGTTGTTGCTTCTGTGCTGCGTTGATCGGACGATGGCAAGAAAAAGTGGGAGGGAATTTATGTGCGAGTAGATTTACTGCTATCTGTTTTTTTCTCCCTCTCGTTTGTTAGTCCGGCTTGTGACAGGACGAGACGAGGACACGACACGACGCGGCCAGGCAGTGGCCAGGCGCCCTTACGGGCTTAACACTAGCACCCGGAGCCGAAGAAAAAAAACCAATCCCCGCCTCGGATTCGTTAGCCCGTACAATACAGTATAACCACAGCGCCGGTACGGTATCTCGGGCTGGCGCTGGTTCATGTGGGCCGTTTGTGGTCTGGCGGTGAAGGGCAGGAGATGCAGGGCGGACACTTGAGCCTGCAGAGCCGAACGCCGGCGTCCATCTCGTCCAGTCAACGCCAGGACGAGATAAGGGTGGGATGTGACGAGTGGGAGGTGACGGCGCTGCAGAGCACCTTTTTGCCATTCCAGGCGGTTGGGCGACGGGTGGTGACGCAGCGTGCATGGGGGCTCTCGAATGAGGTTGCACGACTAGGGGAGGAAGCATGCAGCTTACACAGCGAGGGTCTGGCAGCACAAATAATGAGCCGATTTCGTTGCCTCGCCGGGCAGGAGGAAGCGAGGGGACGAAGGACATCCATCAGCTCAAGGTCAACCTGCGTCAGGCGGGCAGCAGCACGAGGCCAGACCGGGTGAAGCGGGTTGTCGTGGTGGAGGGTGAGATGGGCAAGCGAAGCGGAGAGCACTCCCGAAAGCGTCAACTCGACGATGGGTTGCCAATAAAAGCATGGGTGATGAGGTGGGAGCGACAGGGCGAGCGGGAATTTCCCGCCGTGGCCCTGCACGAGATGGTGCCTTAATATTCGAGGCGCACAGCACTGGCCAGTGCAGGAAGGAGGAGGGGAAGCACTGCAGCTCGGGCGCGGGGTTTTAGGTTGGTCGCACCTGCCCGACCAGACTCAAATTGAATTTTTCATGTTCAAACCCAGCACTCCGGTCCCGCGGCGGAGACAGTCGGAGATAGAGGGGCTCAATCGGTTCCCTGCGGCGAGGAAGGGGGCTGGAAATGGGGCCGATGCCGCCGTGGTGTGCCTTCACTCCCTCTCGTTCACACTCACCCGCACCCCACGTGCCAGGCCGTGCAGCCGGAGAGCGCTCCTCCGCCGTCTGGGGCTGACAGGACGGGACTTCCGCTTGCAGCCTCGTGGCCGACGGGTCAGTGGAATGAGCTGGAGCTCTCGGCGACAAGCCCAGGGGTGGCTGAGGTGCCGTGGGCGACTTCTCGCACTCGATCCTCGCATTCCGCCTCTAAACGTCCGCCGCACACCTCCATGTGAGCGAGACCTGCATGCGGTTATCTTCTTGGGGAACACAAGCCGCGCAGATGGTGTGGCAGCCAACTCGCAGTTGGGGCTCGCACATGTCTCACACATCACGAGTTTGTTTGTGGAGGGTGGCACGGTGGGTAGGTAGACTGCAACTACGGGTGCGACACGCCTCGATCAAAATGCACAAGCCGTATGTCCCGGCACGCACACGAGCAGCCCAGAATAACCTGTGAGTCGGTAACCCAACCCCGCGGGCGCCCGCGTGAGGACGGATGCTCTACCCGTCCTGGGATACACAATCGCGATAACAAGGGACGAGCAGGGAGGCCGCCGATCGGGCTGCGTCTCCGCCAAAATTCCGAGCGGCTCAAAGGCGGCTTTTGCGGATGTTCAGTTTCTGGTTGAGTGGCTTGGTGCCGCAGGTGGGCGTGGGGGCGTCATGGATTATGGACGCGGTTCGGCCGAGACGAAACCGTGCGGCTGTCATGCCATGGCCGCTTTTCCGGCTTACCTTGCGGGAATGCTCCAAAGATATAGATATTCAGATTGCAAACCCCGCGGGAGCCGAAAAGAACAAAAAAAAAAAAAAAAAAAAAAACTTGGTCGCGGGTCTGTGTCTGGCCCGTGGGCCAGCGAGTTTCAGCTCCCGCCCGCCTGCATGGTTGAGCGGCTATTGACAGCCCAGCACAGCCCGATCCAGCCAAGGACAGAATAGGCACAGCGAGGCTAGGGTACGGCAGCCGTTGACTTTTGACAGCTGGGAGGGGAAACGTTTTGTTGCTGTCACGACCCTGCCCCGCACTCGATCACTGCTCCACCGCAATGCCGCCCTTGAAATTCCACAAGAGGCAAGCAGTTGAGCAGTTTCGATAAATCGATCACCACGGATTTGTGAAGGATTAAAATAACAACCCACACATACCTACCACCTACCTACCTGCCCACGGTGAATTCTCCGAAAAGGTCGAATTTTTTTCTTCTCTTTTATTTTTTTCGCCCCTTGCCCAACCTGGTCAGGTGTTCATGCGTCCTGGACTCCGTAATGAATACGAGAGGGAAACCAATAGTCTGAACCCCGGTTTGGGAGACTTGCTACGAACCTCGCTGTCTGGGCAGGGCGTCTCCTCCGGACCCCTTAATTCAAAGCCCTCATCGTCAGATTGAATGATATGCGATGGGATCGTGAAAATGTCAACTTTAAATCGCCTAGGCGAACCGTGCACACAAGAAATGTCTTGGACAGCGGGTGGGAGATGGGCAAAGACAGTCTCAAACAGACGTGGGCATGTAGAGGATGCACACCACAGTAGGCCCATCCCGACGCACGGCCAAACTATCGGCCAGGCTGCAGCTCAGCACTTCCTCGTTCCGCAAGCGAGACCAGACGATAAAAAAAAATACCTCAATATACCATGCAGCCACCCAACATGAGGGAAGGAAGCCTTTAGGTGGGTGAGATGGGGAACGGGAAGTGTTACTCAAACGAGAAGCAACATCCGCGCGGCGCGTCTCTCGGCGACGACGGCACCATGGATTCATACCATCATCATCACGCACCTGTCGCACATTAGGTAGACTACGACATTGATGAGCAACTACCGGCCGGGAGCGTGGTTGGACAGGGACACCCCGTCCAGACATTCGCAACTCTCTGCATCGCACGTGCGTGCGCGTTGCAGCGAGCCGTCCGCGGTGGGCTCCGCGCTCACCTCCATGGGAAACCCATGCCGCCGTCTGGCTAGCCACAGGCGAATGGTGGCCTTTGTATAGTGGTCGGTTTAGAATTGGGCTTGATCCACCGGCAATTGAACGTAGGCCCGTTCGAACTAGATGGTATGATGTATCCGAATCTGAGGAGATTTATCCGTAACACGGCTCTTCCTTGCCTCGCTCTCTGTGTCCTCAAGCTCATCGTTCTCCTCCTTTCCTTCCGTCTTACAGGGCTAACCCTTGGGCAAGGCATGTCAAACCCCGATTCTGGAGCCAAGGTGTTCGGGGACGTGGCCGACATGCCGAAACATGACAGCCGACTCGAACCCAAGGTTAGGCTTGTTGCGAAGGCGGCGCCGGCAGGTATTTTTCGAACGACGTGATAACCAGAGTCGATCACACACGAAATGGGAAGCTGGCGTGCTCGCTTCTGCAGTAGCCGCAGTCACGAGATGTCGATCGGCTGCCAGGAACCTCGTCATTTGGCCTAATCGGGCGAATGTGAAGGTGGGGAGGGGAGCGCGACGACGCTAAAGGATGTGGTAAGCCCAAGTCAAGCGGGTATTGACGAACGTCCATACCCTTTCGGCCTACCTGCCACTCCTGGGAGGGTAGCATTGCATGCAAGCACTTCCAATTCTTCGTCGGCACGCAGGGAAGACCACGTCCGCTTCGGCGTATTTTTAAAATTAAGAAATGTAACAGGACAACCACCTGCCATCCTGTCGTGTCGGGTTTTTCTCTTGCATCATCATCGCTTTTCCATCAGGCTCCCGCCTTGAAAATAGGTAGGCACACGGCAGCTCCGTCGGTCCGCACAAGTCGATGCAAGCTTGGAATCTCGGGGATATGGGATAAGAAAGGCGCCTGGGGGAGCCCCTTGTGGACCATGGATTATTCCGACAATTTCAGATCAGCCACAAGACGTTCAGAGACGGCCTTGCTTACGGTACGGACGGGAAGTGGAAATAAATCCTCGAGGGCGCAATGGACGGAACCGAAAACTGCCGCCATCGCGGACCTTGCTTGCCCGGCTGCTTGTTGCCAGCCGGGCTGACGGTCAATCTCGTTAGCTCAGCGTCCTCCACAGCAACAGGGGCGGCGTTCTCTTGGCTAGCGCGTCTATGATGGGTGTCTTTCCAAGAACGGAAGGATGCCACCACCCTCTTGAGCTCAACCCTGTCCGTCTTGGCCGCCCCTCTGTAGCTCCAGGTCGGATGATTGGCTGCTTTTGGTATTGCCGACCCAATCTCAGCATCCGGGGCATTATCACCCTTTCTCTCGCCTGGTCTTCTGGTACCCAGTGATTGCCCTTGCGTCAGATTGATGATTTGATAGAGCTTGATGCCTGGGTCGGGCGGGAATGTTTATGTACTGTGGCAGGCTGGCAATGCATTACATACCACCCGGCAAAACACATGACATGGCTCTCTGCCGAAATAACCTCATCCCGTGGGCTGCAACCCAAGGCCAGTGAGATGACGAGGGGCTGCTTTGTTTTGCTTTCCCCCGACATGTCGCCAACAGACGCTGCCGCAGCCGAGATCCGGCGGGATATCCCCTCGCTTTGCAGGCTGAATGCGAGAGTCCCGGCATCCGGCTGGCAATAATTAACGTGCGGAGACTGGGGAGACCCGAGGCATTACCAACAACACACACTGCACACCAACTTGCATTTCCCATTTTCCCGGCCACAGTGCATTTCGCCGTCGGGGCGTTGGCTCGACAGCCGTCGTTCGAGCTCCATTGCCATCCATTGCCCGAAAGCAGGCTAAAAAGCTGTCGAGTGCAGGCCCGTCCGACCGCCGACGCCAAGTTATGTAATTGGAGGCGACTGTGCAACCAACCCCGAGCCTCGCGCCATGCCACGGTAAGCGTGGCGTCGGCTGTGGACGGCAGGGGCCTGGAAAAAGACGCCAACGATCTCGATCAATTTGCGGAACCAAAAGACTGCCTATGTGTCCAGCAAATAGCGTTTCATGTTTCTGTATTGTTGTGTTTGGGATAAAAGAGCTCACCATTTAGCCCTCCTCCAATACCAGCGCCGGTCCGAAGGTAACGGTTGCGTTTACCAATTTCTAGCTGCCTAACCTTTCTCGACTTTCTGGAACAAGACACGTTTAACCACAGGCCAACCTAAAAGCAAAGAAGGCTGGACGAAAAAAACAATCCGAACACTGGCAAACCGAAGTTTGAGCAAGGGGACGAGCCGCTTTGGGAATAGATGATAATTCTTTGGTTCGTCGGATCGACCGATTAATACGAGTCACCTCGCGAGTTGTTTTGATGTTCGCACCGACCCGCCCGTTCGTCGCAAAACATACCAATTGCCGGCTTTTCTGCTCATGCGGGCCAAAGGGACCGATTCTCCCGCCCGTTTGCTTCTGCAGGTGAGGTGGTGTTCCAATGGTAGCAGGGGGAGGGAACTGGAAAATGTTCCATCGCGGACGGGAAACATCACCGGCAAACAGTGGATAATGTTCCCTGCACAGTTTGATCCTCAGAGAGAACAGACATCGTTGGGAATCGAAAACGGCTTAGCTCGCCTGTGAAGGACAGGGCAGGCACTAGCAGGGACCCCCGGCCCGTCCACACCGACTTCAAATGTTTGCTGCAGGCTGCATATTTGACGCCAGCATGTTTGGTGCAGGGACTAGATGAGGCTAGCGCAGCATTGGCAAGTCCAACATCTGCAGCAGGTGTGCATGCACACCCGCAGTTGAGGCTCCCTAATGCTCCCCTCCCCACCACCAGGGGCTCCTCGCAAGCTCCTGGGCTCCTCGTGTATGCGCTACTGAGCTCCAGATTAGGCGCGGGAGGGGAAAAAAAGACGCACACCGACATCTCGAGCTTCCTCTACATACCAGCAGGCCTTGCTCTTGGACAACCTCTCGATCGGGGACTTCCGACGTGCCATTGGGCATCGTCCTCCTGACATCAATTCGCAAGAAAAAAGCCCTGGGCGTCCTTCCAAGGCATTCGTTTCCTTTGTCTGGTTCAGGCTCCGGCGCTACATTTCCACCCCGTCTTCGGTGCCATTCATCAATTTGGGAGCCCACCATTCACGGGCAGAAATACGGGGTCCAGGGCCTGGCGACCTGGGTCTGCTGGGCTCCATCTCCGGACACCACTCTCCGCATTGCGTACCACACCGTCCAGTCCCACTGGCCCCTGTGGACCACCCATGATTCAGGGCAGGGGTGCAGGCCAGACGGCGCCCAGGGGCCGACGCCACGGAGCAGGGGTCCTGCCAGTTGCAGGCGCTTTTTCCATTCTGAGCCGCCCCCGTCTTCACCTCTGCTCGGCCTCAATTGCATGGTCAACCCAAGGTCGGCCCCTCGAGACTGAGACACACATCGCAACAGCAATCGGCAGACAGCCGCCAACCACCTGTCACCTGGCCCCAGACCAGCCCAATCCCTGGTGCCTCTTTCTTTGTCGAGGCCACATCCATGACCCATATCTTTGCCTCGCGCGCCCGCGGTGTCTCCGTGTTCTCGGTCCCTGACCCCGACTCGATCTCTTTGTCACACCCCCTTCTTGCTTTTTGAACGACACCACCTATACGCAGCCACGAGACCAGCTGGCTCTCCAAGCCAGAAACTCTTGCAGGGACATTCCTAGCATCTGTTTATAGTACACGGCGCTTCACTACGGTCTGAGAGAAACGAACCAATCCCGGGTGGTCGCACTCAGAACGGCCGCGGCTCAAGTAGAAAACCACCGCCCACCCACCCACCCGCTTGCTGCGGAGGCCTACCGACCTTGGCTATTCTCATCGTCGGAACAGAACGAAAACGAGCCGGTAGCACGACAAGAAGACGCCAACTGAATACGAACAAAGCAACATAAGAGCCGAGGAGGAAGAGACGGGAAGCAACACATACGGAGCTGGCCCAGTATGGCGGCACTGGAGAGGCAGTCGAGCTTTCTGCCGACGATAAAATGCTCGTCTTGCGGGAACCAGATCGAGATCTCCATGATGGGAGAGCACATCTGTGGTGGCTCAGCAGAACAACCGCCAAGTAAGTGTACCTGCATAGACATCTTCCCGCCGCGCCGCGTCTCTGCATTTTGGTACGCATTGCTTACGCGCCACCTTATTTGCAGTGCCGCCTCCGCCGGAGAAGGAGAGGCTTGACACCTTTATGCCATTCAACAAGGAGGTCCACGAGAAGATAGGACGCGTACCGCCACCACCAAAAGTTGACACGCTCGCAGCGAGTATGTCACCTGAACTCCTTCCTGCTCTTTGACACGCCACGAGAACCCGTAACTGACAAAGACTTGCTAGACCGCACATACTACCGTGCTGGACAGCTAACACCCGTGAGCAACTCGAGCGGCACAGCGTCTCGGAGCGAGTCGCCCCTGACGCCCAACGCCCGATCACTTGGCGGTCGTTCCGAGGACTACTTTGCGCCAAAGATCGCGAATGAGGACGAGCCGACCACTCAGCAGCCCCGGCAGCGCCGGTCTGGCGGCTATGGTGGAATGAACGAATTTGACGAGATGTACCCAGCAGACACAGCTAAGAAGCAGGCCCCGAACCTGCTCGCTCGCATGAACTCGATTGCGCCCGGCCCGTTCGATGCAGGCAGGAGACCGTCAGCAGCCAGCCGGGACCCGCCGCCAAGGAGGCCCAGTGGCGATGATCGAATGGGTGACATGGGCAATCCCTACGGCGAGCGGCCACAAACTTCCAACACCAACGCCAACTTTGGTACCAGCGGCGGCAACCAACCGCGTGCGCCAAGGTCGAATGGTTACGGTGGCTTTGGACCTCCGCAGCGTTCCCCGGATGCGTTCGAGCCGGAGCCTTTCGGCTCCCGAGCGCGCACGTTTCCTCGCGAGAACGAGCCCGCGGGCCCCCTCCTGCGGACTCCCTCCGAGCCTGGATCTCGCCCAGACCAGCAGCGGATGCCATCCAACGACATGTATGGTCGTCAGCCCCCGATGGGACCCGACACGTCGCGCCAGCCGCCGCCGAGGACGGGCTCGTACAAGAGGCCGCCGACCCGTGATGGTAGTAACGCAGCGCCCCCTGACCTGACGGACGAGTTTGGAATCGGAAACCCTTACCACAGTCCCAACTCTTCGCTTTCGTCAAACGGCTCGAGCCGACCAAGCCAGACGAGCTCGCAGACCAGTCCAAGCCGCTCTCTTCGGTCGCGTCCAACAAGGAAGCCATCCGACACGTCCAGCTTCGACAGTCTGATGCAGGACCTTCAGTCGTCCATGGATGACATGGCATCTTTTGGGCAGAACCGTGACCCGCCCACACCCCAGGACCGTACCCACGAGCGGCCGCGGTCGTCGCGAAACCAGTCGTCGACTCGCCGCCAGAACAGCCGAAACGATTCTTATTCGCAACGAGCTCCATCGCCGATACCATCTCCCGGCTGGGATGACTCGATGGACCGTGGACGCGATAACCGCCGCCCTCCGTCACCCCGATACTCATCGCCTGAGCGGGCGGCCGAGAGGGCGCCTTCGAGGGCTCCGCAGCGAGCGCAGTCCGGGGGACGGGATTCAGTGCCCAAGAGCCGCGGCAGCTGCAAGGCGTGTCGCGAGCCCATTACTGGAAAGAGCATTTCCAGTGCCGACGGACGACTGACGGGACGGTACCACAAAGCATGCTTTGTGTGCACCACGTGCCGCGACCCTTTCGCCTCGGCCACGTTTTACGTGCACGACGACATGCCCTACTGTGAACAGCACTACCACGAGATGAACGGAAGCCTGTGCGGGATGTGCAACATCGGCATCGAGGGCCAGTATCTGGCCGACGAGCGCGACACCAAGTACCACCCGCCCTGCTTCCGCTGTTCCGACTGCGGCCAGATCCTGAGCGACGGTTATTTCGAGGTCGGTGGCCGCCGGTACTGCGAGAGGGACGCATGGAGGCGCACCCAGCCGGTGCCCCAGCCCACCAACAGAATTCCGATGCCGAGCAACCTGGGTCCCGGCTCAAGACGACCGCCCCAAGGCAGTCTCCCTGGCGGCCCCAAGGGATTCCCCGCCAACAGGGCCATGGGTGGTCAGCCATACGGCATGCCCGGCGGCGGTAACAACAGGCTCGGTGCCCCTGGATCCCGTCCCAGGATGGAGAAGCGCATGACGAGGCTGGGCATGATGTGAACGTGCCGGCCAACAATAGCCAAGCCAGTCTTTACCGAAGCTACGATATATTGCGAACACA
This sequence comes from Magnaporthiopsis incrustans, assembly GCA_003049425.1. Lineage (NCBI taxonomy): Eukaryota > Fungi > Ascomycota > Sordariomycetes > Magnaporthales > Magnaporthaceae > Magnaporthiopsis > Magnaporthiopsis incrustans. The sequence continues at coordinate 157,887 of PYSR01000065.1, forward strand.
AACGACAGGGACTTCCCGCCTTTCCCAGACAATACCCCCCTTTTTTTCCTTTCCAAACATTTCGTGTCTATTTATACCACCTTCCCTTTGTCTTCATCACCACCCGCCTGCAATAGTGCGCGGTGCAGGACTTTTGTCCTTTTCCGGACTTTACTGGTTTGATTTTAATTGCAATTTACACACGCATACAGTCTGCTTCATTCTTTCATCACAGCCTCTTTTCTTGTATTTCCGGAGTCTCCAAGACGGAGGCCCCGGATGGAGGACTTTTGGATACCCCAGCGATGGTCTTTCATCGTTTTATACCCTCTTTTTTCAGATTTGATTTGATATATATCACCCATTCGCTTTCTTTTCTCTTCATCTTCTTTGTTCACACACAGAGTCACTGCTTTTTTTCGGGATCAGGACGTTGGACGCTGGGGATTAGGATAAGGATGTCGGGCTCAGCTGGAGGGAGCAATACTTTTTTTGTGTATTTGAAATCACGATGACGAACCAGGCTGGCCCTTTTAGTCAGCAGGACCAACATTTCTCTCTATTGTTTGCTGGTCTCCGACCCTCTCAAGGACGTTTTGTTTGCCTCTGTGTCTGGATGAGGGCAAGACCGTGAGAAATTGAGAGAAAGCGATTTTGGAGCCGCCAATGTAAATAACGTCTCACCTCTCAGAATGACGCGAGGTTTGCCAGCCTGGTCCAGGCGTTCCTGAACTGGGGCGCTACATTATAGCTATATAAACGTACTGATATCTATCTACCCAGCATGTCGAGTACATCAACAGGCAGCCCTTTCTTGAACATTTAGCGCCGAGCTGCGTACCTGCCTCAACGATTCTAGAACGTCCTACAGCAAGATGATGCGTGTTTGCGCTTCGTCTGGACCTGTCCACGGGCCACCCCACATACTTTGAAAGCAATCCCGTGGCGGGGACGGACTAATGCAGACCATGTGCGCCGCGGCAACACGGCCTTCTCGGCATGGTTCAAGGTCCAGGGCCCCTCGAAATTCTCGCGTCCTTTTCCCTTTTTTTCCCTTTTCTCTTTCCCGTCCCCTCCCCTCGGCCCGGCAATGCCGTCCGTCCATCCGTCGATCGATTCGGCCCCGTTTTTCCCATCGCGTGCCGCGCCACCCGGGGCAGGGTAGGGGGTGAGGTGGCGACCGTTGAATCGGGGCGACAGGCAGGGGAGGGGGACACGAGACGTTTTGTGCCTTTTTTTTTTTTTTTTTTTTTTTTTTTTTTTGTGGGCGACGACTTCGTCACGCCGACCTTGTTCGGGGCGCCGGGTTACACCTAGTAGCCAAATGACTAGGTAGGCACGCGAAAAGGGCCGTTGGGGTTTATGCGGGTTACTGTTTGATGATCCTTGGTCCATGATTCTAGAATAAAGGCTAAACGCCAAGCGGAAAGCACGCGTAAGGATGGAAGCAAGGGAGAATACCGGACAGAGGGGCTAAAGAGGGAAGCTTGATGCGAGTTTCGGATCCTTGATTGACAGGAGAAACACCCAGGATTTCCTGTCCCGCAACAGCAGACGGGCTTGCAGGGTGGCCCATGCTTCTCAGACTTGGAGTTGGCAAAAGCATTCAGGCGACACTGGCTTTTGCATGCGAGTCACTAGGTGGGATGAGAAAGTCAATGCTCTATTTATCTAAGAAAGGAAGTCTTATCTATCTGGCATGCGCAAGCAGATGCGTCTAAATATGCGGGCTAAAATACACCCGAGAGACTCTTTAGAGGCCCCCGTTTTTGTGTCTATCTATCCGTCTATCCGCAAAACAAAACCCTGTATCTTTCTAGCACAAAGCTTTCTCGAAAATAAATCCCTTTAAAGCTTCGCCGTCTTGACGTCCTGCTTCTGCATCTCCTCGGCCACGATGCGGCGCTGGATCTTGCCCGTGGCCGTCTTGGGCATGACGTCGGTGAAGTAAACCTTCTTGGGCACCTTGAACTTTGCCAGCTTGTCCGCGACCCAGGCCCGCAGCTCGTCCCGGCCGAGCTTGGCGCCCGGCTTGAGCACGACGGCGACGGCGACCTCCTGGCCGTACATGTCGTCGGGGATGGCGAAACTGACGGCCTCGGACACGGCCGGGTGGCGGGCCAGGACGTTGTCGAGCTCGATGGGCGAGATCTTCTCGCCGGCCTTGTTGATGAGCTCCTTGATGCGGCCCGTGATGACCAGGTAGCCGTCCTCGTCCATCTTCCCCTGGTCCCCGGTGCGGAAGAAGCCGCCCTTGGTGAAGGCGCCCGCGTTGGCCTCTGCGTTATTGAGGTAGCCCTTGGTCACGTTCTCGCCGCGGATGCAGATCTCGCCCTCGGAGCCCTGGGCCACCTCGTCGCCCTTGTCGTCCAGGATGCGCACCTCGACGCCCTGTCCCACGCCGACGCTCCCCGGCTTGCGCTGGCCGACGTCTGGCAGGGGGTTGGACGTCATCTGGTGGGCGGCCTCGGTCATGGCGTAGGCCTCGAGCACGGGGGCCTTGAACGTGGCCTCGAGCTGGGCGAAGGCCGTGGGGGACAGCGGCGAGGAGCAGGAGCGGATGAAGCGGATGCGCGGCAGCGGGTTTGGGACCGGGTGCTTGAGCAGGATCTGGTGGATGGTGGGCACGGCCGTGTACCAGTTGGCGCCGTGGGTGGCGAAGTCGCGCCAGAAGTCGGTGGCCGAGAACTTTGTCGGCACCACCATGGAGCCGCCTGAGAAAAGAGGGGCCAAAAGTCCGCAGAGAAGGCCGTGTACGTGGAACAGCGGCATAACCAGCATTGTACGGTCCGCCGGCGTCAGCCTGTACGTGTTTTTGATGTTGTCTGTTGAGATAATGTTAGCATGTGTACAGGTAGCGACCTAGGTAGGTCGGTGGTAGCTCGTGAGAAGAAGCATATCAAGAAGCACATACTCATGGTCCTGGTCAGGTTCCGGTGTGTCAATGGCACCACCTTGGGACGGGACGTCGTGCCACTTGAGGCAGAGAGGGATGGTTAGCCTCGAACATCATCAACATGGATGTCGGGGTAAAGCGATAAAGGCGCTCACCTTGTGTGCAGCACCAGAGCAACATCGTCGGGTTGCGGCTCCAAGACCTGCTGGCCACCCTTGCCTTTGAGCAGGCCATAATCCTTGACATCGAGGGCGACTTCACCCTTGCCTTCGTCCCAGTAGCACTCGGCGATAGCGGCATTGAAGCGGCGGGCAGCCCTGACAGCCGGGCTGGCGGCATCAAAGGCGCCGCGGGGCACGAGCACGACGGCAGAGCCGACGTCCTCGATGTAGAACTCGAACTCGGCCTGCTTGTAGGCTGGGTTCAGGGGCGCGGCCACGGCACGCTGCCAGCTGGCGGCCAGGAAGGACACAATGAACTCGTACGAGTTGACGGTGGCGATGGACACGGCCGAGCCGTGGGTGATGCCCAGGGCGGCCAGCTTGGCCTGGAAGCCCGAAACATCAGCGGCCAGCCGCCGATACGACGCCGTCAGGGCGGCCTCGGGGCCCCGGGGCGAGGGGATTATGACGGCCGTGGCGTCCGGGCTGACGCCCTGGGTGGCGCCCTTGAGAGTAGCTGGCGGCGCCATTGGCGTTTGTCTGGTGGTACGAGGCACTTAAAAAGGGGCTGGGCTGTCCAATGGGATGTGGTTTTATTCTATAGGCTGCAGCAGAAGCGAGCTGCAGCGACGGGGAGTGCTGTGCGTGTGGACAGTTTGCAGAAGATCGGCAGTGGCGTGTCTGCTGGAGCAGCACAATTGTAAAAAGGAATGACGGGCAAAAGATCAGAATTAGACGTCGGCGCAATAAAACAACAATTCGAAGCCGGTTCGAAGGATGCAAGTAATAGGTATTCAGTCTGCTGATTATCAGGATAAGGACCATAGGTGCATCGGAGAAAGGAAATAGCGCAGCGCAGCGGCGCGGAAAGGTCGGTCAAGCTCGATCCTGACGCGTCAAGTCTCGTCCGTCCGTCCGTGCTTTCAATTGTCGGACCACAGCGCGACATTACGTGCTTGAGTGCCTGTCCGCCCAGGTGGAGAGACCTGGCTGAGAGCTGAGCATCGGCTGAGATTGGCCCACTGCTGCAGGGTCTTCGGCATCAATTTAGGCTTGGCCCGCGATGGACCCCTCCGGCCGGCCGGGAGAGCCGGCGACATGGAAGGGTTGGCTTAATGAACGAGAGCGTCCTTCATGTTTCTGACATGTTTGAAGTGGCGTCGAAACGGGTGGCTGGAAGACGAGGCAGTCAAGCCGCGACTTCCCTGCCTGGATCAAATCTCATCAATCACACCACGGCGCCGCCAAGCCCATGATTTGGCTCCAGGCCTAGCAGGTGCCTAAAAAGTCCCCAGAATCGGCCAGCCGATGCCCCCAGCCATCACCAATGCGGGGCACATGCAAGCGCGCAAGAGCGGCCTGGTACTGGATGCACTCAAGTTCACGGAATCCCTCACAGCTTCACCGACAGTTCGGTGGCTGCCGTTCAGACAAGAGCACGAGGCTGTTTCTGTCCTCGTCACCAGGCAGGCAGTCGTTGACACCTCGACTCGACTAAATTCTTTTGCCCAAAGCTTAAAGCGAGCATAAATACCGTCCCTCTCTTACCCTTCCCCTCAAAGCAGCAACTTCTGCTCAAGCCAGAGGGTGCCGTCTTTGGGCCACCATCCCTCCGACCCCTTGCACTTCACCCTCATCAAACTCAGGCAAAAAACCACTGGCCATCAATGCCATGACAGAAGCAGCCCCCACTCACGAATACCCAGGCATGGGTCTCCCACTGCGATTCTGGGACCCGCTGGGCCAACATGGGTATGAAGCCATCGGGAAAAAGTCGATATATCCCATGGGCGTGCACTCGGGGACATTCCGACACATGTCTCCGCTTGTCTCTGTCCGCGAGGTCGCCATGATGGTCGTTATGGAAACCCTTACGGACAAGCCGGAATGGCACAACAAGGTCTTTGACGACGCGATTGTGGCCAAGTGGCGCAAAGAGGCGCTTGCTATTCCAGACGAGGTGTTCTGGAATCAGAGCACGTCGTTCAAGACAGAGGATCCTGCGAATCCGGATGAACGCCCAAGATACGTGGCGCCGGCGCTGAACTCCGTCGGACTCTTGTCCGAGAAGGCATTCGACTGGGTCTGTCTGATTGATTTTTCTGCTCAAAGAACGCTCCATCTACCAATAGCTCAGCCTCTAATATCATCTCTCTCTTTCTAGTGCGTCGAGGAGCTTCGGGCCAAGGCTCGACACTTTGAGGAGACAGGCGTCGTTGTCACGCTCGATCTTGGAGCCTCGGTTGCCAAGTCCGACACGCTCGTCACCCCTGCGCTTCGTGCCGAACTCCAAGCGTCCTTTGCGAGGCTCAAGGCTGATCAGGCATCGTCGCCGGACTGGCATCCCGGAACCGACAAGAAGGTGCAGAATCTGGTGCATCCCTCGATGTATCCGCTAGTCTACGGCAGGACTCGTGCGCTTAGGCAGGATGCCGTTGGCGTAGCCGACGCCATCGCCCGTTGGTCCGGCAAGGGCGAAATCTTGGCCAAAGGGGATGAGGTCGAGGCCGTCAGGCATCGCAGGCCGAGGCACCGCTGGCAGGGCATGCACTCGGACAACGCGCCCCAAGACTTTTGTGAGTATCGACCAGAAAGGCCACTCCTTGTTGTGAACGGGGAGCCGTGGGTCAGCACGGTCAGTCGAGAAACCCTCTACTAACTTCAGGCTAGGGTCGGACACGTTCCAGTGGCTACCAAGTAATGTCGCCTTCCAAAACGACGGCACCGTGAAATTCACTAGCTACATCAACAACCTCCACCCACAAAAATATGCTCGAACGTACAGGGCACTCGAGCAGCTCATCGCAACTTCGATTCCTCTGTGGGAACAGTGCCTTGTCGCCGAGACCTTTGGCCTGAACAGAAACACCCATGGACACGGCCGACGCTCAGTGCGCATCCCTGTGCCGGAATTTGAAGAGTGAGTCCCCTAGGATTCCATGCCTTAGAGACCGTCAGGCTTCACGCGAGAACCTATTCTAATTCGCTCTCCGCTGGGACTCAAATCTTGACAGATGGAGTCCTGCCGGTATGGAGGGCTGTGCCGACATGGAAGTTGACCCTGGCCTGCTCGACCCCGGGGAATATGAGTGGACCTCCGAGACGGAGCAAAAGTGGAGGGTTCTGCGAAAGGCTGTGCACCCAGAGCCCGGAAACCCGAAGGAAGACGACCGGTCATACCAGGTCCCCGCCGAGTGCCGGCTTGCTACCAAGTTCAAGGACTCGGGGCTCCAGGTCATTGTCAAGATGGCATCGATCGAGCTCACCCCGGATAAGCCCGAGTTCCCGGCTGGAAGCTGGCACGTAAGTTTTTGCCTCTTTTACTCTTCCGGTTACTCATCGCAAGACCGCGCAAAACACTCTTTTTCCTAACGAACCACGCTGGGACGAACAGGTCGAGGGGCAAATGAACGAATGCATCTGCGCCACGGCCCTGTACTACCTGGACAGCGAAAATATCACCCCCAGTCATCTTGCGTTCCGCATGCCGACGGATCAAGATGATGTCCATGAAAACACCTCATATGAGCAGGACGAGTTCGATTGGCATGAGCAAGTTTACGGGACTCATGTCGGCAGTAGTTCCGATGCACCCTGCATTCAGAATTACGGCTCTGTCGAGACCAAGCAAGGTCGGCTGCTTGCGTTTCCCAATGTTTTGTAAGTTGTGCTCTACCTGTACTCTTGAGTCTACACGGTTACATGCGCGTCGTGCCATTGCCATGGAAAAATTGCTCTCCACTGCCTGCGTCTAACAGTTCATCGCCTCTTCAGCCAGCACCGAGTTTCACCCTTCCGGTTGGCGGACCCTACCAAGCCGGGCCACCGACGCTTCATCGCTCTGTGGCTCGTGGACCCCCATAGACGCATCATCTCGACGGCAAACGTGCCTCCGCAACAGCGGTCTTGGTGGGCTGAGGCAGTCCTCGGCGCATCCACAGCGGCCCGCAAGGAAGCGGTGACGAAGCTCCCTCCCGAGCTATTTCGCCTGGTTCTCGGCCAGGCCGGGTCGGTTGGGGATAAGCTGGCCGGCGAAGTGGCCGGCCCTGGAGACGAGGCCACGATTGGTCCCAAGGCGCCCCGGCTCCCCGAAGAGCTGGTGCGGATTATCCAAGACCACTCGAAGGACGACGACACGCTTATGAGCGAGGAGGAGGTCCGGAGACACCGATTGAATTTGATGACTGAGCGGTCGCGGTACAGCGAGGAGGTGAACGCGTTCTGGCACGAAACTACGTACAACTTTTGCGAGCATTAAGAAGCAAGTCCTAGGACTTTGCCTACAACACGGAGGGTATGTTGCTGGGTGTACACTTGAGTGGGATTCCGACATTCAGAAGGCCTTGGCTTGATCGGCCAGAGAGCCACTTATTCCCGATCTGCGCAAGGCCGCGGAGTACAGAGAGCTTTGTGAGAGCTATGAGATAGATGCGTTTGCTGAGAGCTTAGTTGATAGAAATTATGGTCACGACGAAGGGGGCATTATTAGATGTGCCCCAAGCACTTTTTTGTGGCGCAACCGCATTTCAAGATTCAGGGGCTGGTTAAATATGTAGGTAGGGTACTGGGAGGTTATGGTGCAGGTATGCCGTTTGAGTGTATGAGAAGAGGTCCGGCAAAGGTTCCCTGATAATATCTATGCTGGCGAGTAGCTAGGTACCTACGTAGGTATATATGTATCTACATATAAAAGCAAAGTTGCGAGGCTTCTTGCGTGGAGTCGCGGGTGAGGAAGAGGGGGCGGTTGCATCACGTGTCAATGAAGCTCACCGCGGATTACCTCATCAAACAGCTGGCAGGCGAATTACCTCATCCTCTAATTGGCAAAGCTGCGGGTCCGTTAGCCGGAGCAACCGCCTGAAGCTGCCCCGGTTTTGGCGAGACACCTGCTGAGGCTCCGTGCTGAACGTTCAATCGTGCGTCCGTGGTGAGAACGGCTGCGTCGTCATCGGCTCCAAACAAACCCACTATACTCACTCCTCCCCATTGTCGCTGCCACAGCCATCTGCCGTTTGTGCTTGCTGCCTGACCGCCGCCGCTCGACCTCCGTCACCCTCCTTCTCCGCCGAGGCCGCAGGGCAGACAAAGGCCACCCACCGTGAGAGCCATTGTCCGCCGAGCCCCGCGCCGCTCGGGCAAGATTGCGCCGACCATGGCCTCCGTTCCCGCTCCGCCCGAGGACCAGGCCCGCCTGCTCGAGGATGCACTGATCGCTGTGCGCCAGCAGACTGCGATGATGCGCAAGTGCCTGGACACCCCAGGCAAGCTCATGGACGCTCTGAAGTGCTGGTAAGCAAGCTATCCTCCTCGCTCAGCGCGCCGGCCGAGCTCCTCCGGCGGCGGCCCGGGCCAAAGATGCGATCGATGGGCGCCGTGGCGATGCGTCGACGGGCATCCAATCCAGGCCGCGGTGAGCTAATGCGCTGAATTCCCCTGCGCTCCAGCTCCACGCTCGTCTCAGAGCTTCGAACAAGCAGTCTAGGCCCCAAGCAGTACTACGAGCTTTACATGTCCGTGTTCGATGCGCTGCGCTACCTATCGGTCCATCTCCGCGAAAACCACCCCGTCAACCACCTCGCCGACCTGTACGAGCTCGTCCAGTATGCCGGCAACATAATCCCCCGCCTGTATCTGATGATCACCGTCGGCACCGCCTACATGGCCATCGACGCAGCGCCCGTCAAGGAGCTCATGAAGGACATGATGGATATGAGCCGTGGCGTCCAGCACCCCATCCGCGGCCTCTTCCTGCGCTACTACCTCACAGGCCAGGCTCGCGACTTCCTGCCAACCGGCGAGGGCGACGGCCCCGAGGGCAACCTGCAAGACTCGATCAACTTCGTCCTGACCAACTTTGTCGAGATGAACAAGCTGTGGGTGCGCCTCCAGCACCAGGGCCACTCCAGGGAGAGGGAGCAGCGGACGCAGGAGCGCAAGGAGCTGCAGCTTCTGGTGGGGTCCAACCTTGTGCGCCTGAGCCAGCTGGTCGACCTCGAGGCGTACAAGACCGCCATCCTTGCGCCCCTCCTCGAGCAGGTCGTGCAGTGTCGCGACGTGCTGGCCCAGGAGTACCTGCTCGAGGTCATCACCCAAGTCTTCCCGGACGAGTACCATCTGCACACGCTCGATCAGTTCCTGGCCGCCGTCTCGCGGTTGAACCCCCACGTCAACGTCAAGGCCATCGTCATTGGCCTCATGGACAGGCTGTCCGACTACGCAGAGCGCGAGTCCCAGAACGAGCCAGACGAGGACAGGGGCAAGATGGAGGAAGACGGGCTGGCGGAGCTGTTAGAGAAGACGAAGCTGGCAAAAGAGCAGGCCGAGGCGGCTCCACCGCCGCAGCCCGAGATCGACAAGGAGCCCTCGGAGCACAAGGACGAAGACACAGCTAAGACCGACGGCGAAGAAGCACCCACGCCTGACGCGAAGGCCAGCGGTGAGGCTGAGGCGGCCGAGTCAATAGCAGACAGCGAGGCCACGGCCGTGAATGGTAAGGAGGCCGACGGCGAGGCCCGAGAAGGAGAGAACGGCGCAGATGGTGTCAAGAAGCATAGGGGCATCCCCGAGAATGTGAAGCTCTACGAGATATTCTTTGGGCAGGTGAAGAATCTCGTGCAGGCACAGCACCTCCCCATCCAAGACACGATCGCCTTGTTGGTATCGCTAGTCAACCTCGCACTCAACATCTATCCCGAGCGCCTGGACTACGTCGACCAGGTGCTGGATTACGCCAACTCCAAGGTCAGGGAACACGCCAACAGCCCCGAGCTGCATTCTCCCCCGGCACAGCAAAGCCTCCTTGCGCTGCTACAGGCGCCCCTCAAGCGCTACGTCAGCCTCTTTACGGCTCTAGCGCTGCCCACTTTCGTGCCTCTGTTCCAGGCGCAAACGTACCCGACGCGTCGAGCCGTGGCGGGTGAGGTGGCCAGGAGTCTCCTCCGCAACCACACGCTCATATCCACACCGGAGCAGCTGGAGAATGTGCTGGAGATCATGAAGGTGCTCATCAAGGAGGGCTCACACCCGCCGGCAGGGTACCCGGGTGCTGTTCAGCCCAGGCAGCGGGCGACGGAGACGGAGGAGACCATGGAGGAGCAGGGCTGGCTGGCGCGCATGGTGCACCTGCTACACTCGGAGAACAACGACACCCAGTTCCGGCTGCTGCAGATGACGCGCAAGGCGTACGGCGAGGGCAACGATCGCATCAGGACAACGACACCACCGCTGGTGACGGCAGGCATGAAGCTGGCGCGCCGGTTCAAGGCGCGCGAGCACTACGACGACAACTGGTCATCACAGTCGTCGGCGCTCTTCAAGTTCCTGCACTCGACCATCTCGACGCTATATGCGCGCGTCAACGGTGCGGGCGCGGCGGAGCTCTCGCTGCGGCTCTTTTGCGCGTGTGGCCAGTCGGCCGATGCGGCCGGCTTCGAGGAGGTGGCCTACGAGTTCTTCGCGCAGGCCTTTACGGTGTACGAGGAGGCCGTGTCCGACTCCAAGGCGCAGTTTCAGGCCGTGTGCGTCGTCGCCAGCTCCCTGCACCAGACGCGCAACTTTGGCAAGGAGAACTACGACACTCTCATTACGAAATGCGCCCAGCACGCCAGCAAGCTGCTGCGCAAGCCGGACCAGTGCCGCGCCGTGTACCTGGCCAGTCATCTGTGGTGGGCCACGCCCATTGCCGCCAACGACGAAGGCGAGGATGCCGAGGTTAGTATCTATGCTTTGTTGCCCCTGATTCTACTAGACATGCGTGTCGAAAGAGGGTGTGTCTAACAAGAAGCACAAAACGGCACAGCTATACCGCGACGGCAAGCGCGTGCTCGAGTGTCTCCAGCGGGCACTCCGGGTGGCCGACTCATGTATGGAGACGGCCACGTCGATCGAGCTGTTTGTCGAGATTCTCGACCGATATGTCTACTACTTTGACCAGCGGAACGAATCGGTGAGTTGTGCTCGGACTCGGCTGTCTGCCGCTTGCTCCACCGCCAGGCACGGCGTCGAGATCAGGATGGCTGACAAACAAACTCGGGTCCCAACTGAAAAGGTGACTACCAAGTACCTCAACGGTCTCATCGAGCTTATCCACTCCAACTTTGCCGGCAGCCAGCAGGACTCGGCGTCGGTCGAGGCATGCAGAAAACACTTCCAGCACACGCTCGATCTCATCCGCAGCAAGGAGTATGAGGGAGTTGTGCTGTCTCCGAAATAGCTGCCGTCCTTTTTTGCCGTTTTAAGTAATAGTGGACAGGTGTAATGGAGCTCGAACAAACCCAGCGTCTCTTTGTCTTTCTGTCAACCAAGCGGAGTCCTCCTCGCCTAAATGCACGATCGCTCGACCTTGACCAGGTCGAAGATGTCACCCTTCCCCACACGGCCGGAGAGATTTGACGTTTACCAAAATGCCTCCAAGAAAGACGTCTTGGGTGAAGTGTTTTGGACTAGCAAATTGCGTTGAAGGATTAATGGCTGCCAGCATTGTGGCGTTATCGATGTAACATGACGGAAACGTGGAATCGGCCGGGCCAGCACCTCCCTGTATTTCCTGGTCCAAGGCCGCAACGCCGCCATGGGATCTCCAATCCGTCGGGTGTTGTGTCATTATTATAGATACATCTGATGCTCGAGCATAGCGCTCGTGTCTCGCCGTGCCTGGTAGTAGCATGCAGACAAGGTCCATGTCAGACGGTGGGAAGCTGTCTATACCGGATATCGTCACGCGGACTAACAGAGGCAGCAACTTTCCGCTCGAGCGAATACCCGCATACCGAAGAGATTACTTGTATATGAGTGATTACACCTATACCTATAACGCTCCGCACCGCAGACCCAGAAGGTCAAGCCACGCACCGAACTCATCGCGGGTTGGTGCTGTACAACCCTTTCATCTCAGGGCATGAGTCGCGCGTTCAGCTATAGGGTCTGTTCACTGGAGATGGGCGTCGTCTGCGATGGGGATTTTCTGCCGAGAGCCGGGGCACGGCTAGCGTGGCGGGGCTGTGATTCTCTTGTGCTATAGTCCGGTGGATGTGGTTACTACCGTGACAAGGCTAGATGGATGGTAGCGTAGGGCATGTTCCATCTGTAGCGTATGTATGCATGCTGCAAATGACGGTGTACATGGAAACATACCGAGGCGGAGGAACCCGAGAGCTAAAAAGCAATCACGGCCCTAGCATCCAATTTCGTTTACTAAAACGTCATCACCTGGGCTTGTTTCTTGCCACCGCCCGCCCTTCGGCGCATCCCGCGTACAACGGGAAACGGGCGGCTCCGCTTGTCCAACGTCCATAGATGGGTCTTTGCATCACGACGCCCACCGGACCGGCAGGAAAAGGCGCGAACTTTATGTGAGCTTGATTGGACGACTGGCGAGTGAGCTGCTTTGCTGGTATAGGAAATCTGTGCGCCCGGCTCGTGGTTATAAGATGTGATTTTACTTGAGAAAAGAATTGCAAAAAGCTCACTGGGCGCCTTTGTGTTTTTAGGTAACCCCGCGCTTGCTGCTCCTCGGCTGGAGAGACCTTTGCTGGTTTTGCCAAGGCTCTTTCCATCGAGCAGAGACGCAGGAACTTAGGCCTAAACTAGGACACCTGGTTGTACATGTACTCGCATTTCACGACCGCCGGAGATTGGAGGGTGGGAGCCTGGCGCCGGGCTCTTTAGCTGCTCGACCATCCCAGAAGTTTGTCGCGGGAGCTTGTTTGAACGTGCGCCTCGACTCCGGAGCGAGAAGGCTGGCTGCGCACCTTGGTGGGTGGTTCTTCCTTGCGAATGCGTGTGGTTATGGTGGATGTCGATCAGCTTGCAGTCCTTTTCTGATGTCCGCCTTGGTTACAGCCTGCCGGCCAGCCACTGTCCGAAACCCGCCACGGCCGCGCGTATATAAGGTCTAAAGGAGCGCTAACAGTTCAGCGCGTGCTCGAGTGAGTTCGTTTGCACGTTTGAGTAAGTGACAATGGCGTCTGCCGCCGGTAAATGTTGGCACACGTCAACTCGTGTAAAGACGCCCAACAGCTAGTCATCTACCTTGGCTGCAACCATGATATAGAGGTAGCAAAACACGGCACGTCGCTACTGGCAAGAGTCGACAGTCGACCCTCGTCAACCTCAAACCGTGGCGGCTCTAGGCAAACTCTCCAGTATTTACTTACCTAGGTATCTATCTGGTACCTATGTGCCTACTTGCGAGTGCCAAGTTGCCAACAGCAGCGTTAAGGATCCGTCCAACAACGCTTGCTGCATGTGTGATGGACGTGATAAATCCGCGGCTCACATGGCCGATCTTTGTTTCCCGCACACATCGCTTATGTAGGGGCAAGGCACCACGGGCGTGGGGGCCGGGCACAGAGGCGAGAAACGCATGAATTTTCGTATTGCGGCACTGCGGTCACTAAGCGGTAAGGGACAGGGCCCTTGGAAGATACATGGAGCGGCTGCTTTCTGATTCGCTGCGGCCGAGACTCGGCAATCGCAGGAAAGGCACGCCAATGTGTGCGTGGCTTAGGGAAATGTTCCTTGCACGACTTGCTCATCCGATGTTTGGAGTTTTTACAGTCCCATGCATGTACCATGCCTGCCATGCGACCGTGTTTATCGTTTGTGCCCCTCGTTTTTCTTTCAGCTGGGAAAGGCGACCTGTGATACAGCCGAAGGATCCTGCAGGCCCATGAGGCTGTAAGACCCGACGAAGACGGCATGTGAAGCGGTCAGCACCTGTGTTGCGGCACGAGAAAGTAGGTCGCAATTACACGGGTGATCTGCCACGCTATTTCTGGCCCGCCATGCTCCTGATCGCCCGGTTTCTCATCTCTCACGCCCGCAGTCATCATGACGAAGGCGTGAATTGGGCGCCTATCTATTACAAGTGACAGAACCAGAGATTAATCAATCTTGAGGAGCGTCATCAAGTGCAAACTGGCTGCACGCGATCTGCAGCACCAGAATAGCATCACAATTTGCCGAGAATAGGGGTCGAATCCACGGACGTGGGTGGCGCAGCCACAAACGCGAATCCTCCACTTGGTGCAAGGGAACTGATGCATGTTCCAGCCAAAGGTTGCATTCCGATCGCTGCTGCCGTTTGTGCAGGGGCAGACAGAAAAAAGAAAAAAAAAAGGGGTCAAAGGGGCAGGCCGTGGCGGGGGTGGCGCAAGCCTTCTGATTGGGCAGATTTCACCTGAAACCGTTCAACAAGAAAGGGCCCCCTCCAGCCCGCGTGTAATGGCACCTGGCCCCGCGCCAACCTGTCCAGTCCTTTGGTTCGCCGGCGACCGAGCCTGATGGCGACCCTTTTTCCTGTTCTTCATATTAATCTTGTCGGAGGACGGTTACCCAGCATTGGACAGTTGTCAAATCAGCGTGATGGAGACCGCTGCGCTGGGAGGAAGGGATGTATCCATCACGCTGGGAGGACGGTAAAGGCAGACAGGCAGCTCGGCGGCGCTTTGCGACGGGCTCGGACCAGACGGGTGGATCTGCTTGGCGATGAGGAAGGATGCTGTGCTCGGGGGGTTTTGATTGTGAGTTGCCTTCTCCTGCCCGTAGCCCCGACTTCATTTCAGTTTCCTTGCTTTGGAATGTGATATGCGCGCGAGAGGCTGAAGAAGCAAAGGCGCCAGTGTGGCGTCAGGGCCAACTGCATGCCAGACACTCGGGCTGCTCATCGGTATTTTATCTCAACCTTTCTTTTTGCGGCGCGTCGTCCGGTCCCCATGACGCTCGACGCCGATCCCTGTCGTCTTTTTGTGCTGCCCTGGTTTTTGGCCCCAGCCCAATTGCAACGCTGCAAGGGCGTACAGTCAACGGATAGGTGGGGCGAGAACATGCGACAGCAGTCAGTGGGCGCGCACGGCCGTCGCGGGCACGGATGGCGTAGCGTGTGCGCCGGCTTGTGGATGCCAGGTGGGTGGCGTGCCTGGGACCTGGGACAGAGCACGCTAGCGCAGGAACTCCCGCTGCAGCACTACCCAAACGGTACTTGGGGCTTGCTCGCTTGCGAGACCGTGTAACGGCCGGACCTCCTTTTTTTTTTTTTTTTTTTTCTCCCGCGCCAGCTATGGAGAACGGGCAAGACGAGACGGCGCGTGTGGAAGTGGCAGAATGGTCCGCTTCGAGATTCCGTTCGTCGGAGCCGTGGAGGATCAAACTGGAGCGACGGACGCCATGGATTGACGCTGTCGGGCCAGGAGCATCCCAGCCGCACCTGCCCGTCGTCCAGGGAAGAACCTTGGAAGACGCCTCCAGGCTGGGTGCCAAGGGGAGCCCTCTGCCCTTTAATCTGAATGTTTGACGACGCTCGCAATTGGCCGCCACCAGGGAACCACGGCACCTGCACCCGAGATCAGAGCCGGCTGGTAACATGGGGAAATGGCGGGCGGCAGTGACGCCTGACTGACTGGTGAGCGTGCGGTGAGCAAGGGAGGAGCGACTGGGCGGAGAGGGGGGTGTGTGTGGCACCGTGGGCACCAACGGCGGGCCCCTTCCACTCCAAAAAAAAATGGATATCTTCGGCCATGTCTCTCTCCTTCCCACCCCCTCTGTCTCGTCTCTCCACACCTTCCTTCTTTTGCTTCCCTTCGCTCCTTTTCTTGCGCCAACCCCTCGATCACGCTCTTTTTCTCGGGTTGCGTTGTTTGCGGTGGCTGACCTCGACGTTCATTCTCTTGTCCAACACTCATTCCTTATTTTTCGCTTCTTTTTTTGTGTGTCTTTTGCTGCACTCACTCTCGCTTCATCTTGCGTGTTGATCGCCTTCACTTTTGGGTAGCACCACGTTACTCGTCGAGACTGTGTCTGTTGCGACTTCGATTCAATCCTTTTCGAATACCTACCTAGGTACATACAACATCAAACAACCAACCGAGCCGAGCAAAGGCCTGCCTGACGAGCTCCAACATTCTTTAGCAGCTCGCTGCAACGCATCTGCGACGGACTGTCTAAGAAACCAAGGGAGAGCAAACGGACTGTGACAAATCCTGGCCGCCCTGTGGAAGAGAAGGAGGACGCATCCCAAAGTGGAAAGCGCACATTCAAGGGCCTAGACTCGACGTCACTGGCGACGAATTCTATCGAGGACTGGATCTAGCTGTGCTTCACCTGACCCCTTGCCTACGACTAGGAATTGGGCCGAGCAGAGAAGTGGAAAAAAGGCCCCTTCATAGTCTCTTTCGCCTCCAAGACGACCACTCTTGGACTCTGTTTCTGCAGACTCAAGGAAACTGGCTCCGTTATATCCATCATGAGATTCACAACTCTAGCTGCCGCGGGCTCCGTGGCCCTCGGTGTCGACGCTTTTTGGCGCATGGAGTGCCGGCTGCGCTCTGGCCTTGCCCGTATCGATCCCCTAATCTCTCCGAACGAGGTGTCCCAGCACGTCCACTCGATCCACGGCTCCGGAGGTAGGGCTTCCTTCCACTTCATGTGCTGGCGCATGCGCGCCTTGGCGAGCGCTCGGTTGCTCGACACACGACGCTGACTCTATTTCCCTGGACATGCAGGCTTTGGGCCCTCTGCCACCTACGATGATTTGATGAAGTCGGACTGCACCTCGTGCGCCGTCGAGCAGGACAAGTCGGCATACTGGCACCCCTCCCTCTACTTCAGGGACGCTGCCACGGGCAAGTTCGAGATTGTAGAGCAGAAGGGTGGCATGTTGGCGTGAGTACTTGGTCGCCAGGCCTCTCTAGCGCATCTCTCTCTGTGGTTCGCACAACCTTGTTCGGCGGGCTGCTTGAAACTGACCTTGTTTGCTCAGGTATTACCTCCTGTTCAAGAACTCCAACGACCAGCAGGTTAAGGCATTCCCCAAGAATTTCAGAATGATTGCTGGAGATACCACGCGCAGGAACTACTCGACCTCCCTGGGCGACGTCAACAAGCCTGATCCCGAGAAGTCAGCCTGGGCGATGCTGGGCCAGACCAACCAGGCGGATCTTCAGGCGCGTGCCCTGGGCTTCAACTGCCTCAACTATGCGAAGGCCCCCGAGGGCTCTCTGTACCGCCACTTCCTGCCCGACAAGGCGTACCTGGATGCCAACTGCGTTAACGGCGTTCGGTTCGAGCTCATGTTCCCCTCGTGCTGGAACGGCAAGGACACGGACTCGGCGAACCACCGGGACCACGTCGCCTACCCCGACCTCGTCATGACGGGCAACTGCCCCGACGGGTACCCCGTGCGCCTCATCAGCCTCTTCTACGAGACCATCTGGGACACGTATGCCTTCAAGGGCCGCGATGGACAGTTTGTCATCTCCAACGGCGACGTCTCGGGCTTTGGCTACCACGGCGACTTCATGACGGGCTGGGACGTGGACTTCCTGCAGCAGGCCGCCGACCAGTGCACCAACCCGTCCGGACGCATCGAGGACTGCCCGCTCTTCAAGCTCCAGGACGACGCAACGTCGGCCAAGTGCGGCATCAAGGTGCC
Source organism: Magnaporthiopsis incrustans (assembly GCA_003049425.1). Classification (NCBI taxonomy): domain Eukaryota; kingdom Fungi; phylum Ascomycota; class Sordariomycetes; order Magnaporthales; family Magnaporthaceae; genus Magnaporthiopsis; species Magnaporthiopsis incrustans. Next base: position 175,351 of record PYSR01000065.1, read on the forward strand.
CGATGCCATCAAGAACGAGAATGTGCTCAAGGACCTGGCATCGCTGCCCGGCAACGTTGCCATCCAGCTCGGCCCCGGGCCCGCGCTCCCCAACAATAACCCGAATCAGCCTCCGCCGGCGCCCCCGGGCAGTATCCCGCCGGCGCCCGTGCTCAGCTACACGCCCGGCTCGACGGCGACGGCGAGCGGGACCTACATGCCCGGCCAGGTGTTCAAGGCGACGGGGCCCGCCGACGCTGGAGTCGCCGCCGAGAGCCCGGCGCCCGGCGGCAACCAGGCGCCCTTCAACGCCGCCGAGGCGTCGACCCCACCCCCTCCGGCCTCGACTCCGTCCCCTCCTCCGCCTGCCCCTCCGCCGCCCGTGCAGACGCCGACGCCTCCCGCGCCCGCTCCCCCGCCGCCCAC